>CAJVRM010000461.1:0-14196 GCA_911693285.1 Hymenoscyphus albidus | reverse complement strand
CATTGTCCAATTGAGGTACATCCTTGACTTTAGCACTAAGCTTTGCATTCTTCCAGGGGGAACTTGAGTAGCGCTGGTGCGTACTGAGTGGGGGTAATTGGTGGCGGCGAGAGAGTTAAGCTTCCAGTTCTCTGGCGCCTTTGGAATTGTTCTTCTAGAAGGTGTTCAGGGATGTATAACGTGGTGATACTGAGGATGATGTCGAGTCGGAATTAAGTCGTCGAATCGATTATCGTCAGCCAAAAACAAATAAACAAAGTGGGATATTATAACAGGCCTTCCCAGGCGAAGAGGTGACTTTGTTGTAATGTAACCGTGTGGAGTGAACCACTGCTTGCTGTGATGAATACGGAGTCAAACGGAAACTGCTGTATTGAGCGAACAACAAAGTGAGGAAGGAAGAGAGTTCCAGAGGAACGAGAGCTTAAATACAGGATGCCAGCAGCGCGCACGTGACACATACTACATGCTGCGCTACACGTGATCAACCCCTAGTTCCTCCAACTCCGTAACAAGACTTTAATTAAAAGATACTTAATAATACCTTAATTTAAATATATATAATAAAGTCCTAATTAAAAGATATATAATAAGATCTTAATTAAATAATACTTAATAAGACCTTAATTAAAAGATACGAAATAAGCCCTTAATTAAAAAAAATATATAATAAGGTCTTAATTAAAAGATATATAATAAGGTCTTAAATAAAAGATACTTAATAAGATCTTAGTTAAGAAATACTTTATAAGACCTTACCTAATTAAAAGATATATAATAAGGTTTTAATTAAAAGATACTTAATAAGATCTTAGTTAAAAGATACTTAATCATACCTTTATTAAAGAATACTTAATAAGGTCTTAATTAAAAGATACTTAATAAGGTCCTAATTAAAAACCACTTAATAAGGTAGAGACAGGCGGTAATACGAGCTTGCGAGCATCGACTAACTCGTGCTTGTTCCCTACGTACTTATCTTTATTATTAAAAATATCTTAATACGCTACGGTCGCATTTAGCTTGTTAGCTATTATGTTATAGAGCTAACTAAGGGCTTTATTTTAGGCCTCTATAGAGGTTTGTAGCTTAAAAACTAACTACTATTAATATTCACAAGCTAGCCCGGTTGATTCACTTGCTTACCAGGTTCACTTGCTTCCGCTGACCTCAAGCGATAGCGCAGATGGGAAGACGCACTGACTATTACAAGCGACCGCGCCGTAGGAAGAGCACTGACTATTAATTCGTGGTATTTGCGAAAAGGAATATTTTCCCCTTATTCCGCCTAAGAAGCACGGGCAGAAGAAAAAAACATGTAGAACCCATGCTTGATTAATTCGCGACTGGCTGTAATGAAAAGATTTCGAAGATTTTGAAAGTATGTTTTGTTTTCTCTAAACTTTGGGTATCAAAATTAAAACCATCAACGCAAATATGTTTTCTCCTGCAGGCCACAAATCCTTCGCGTGCACTCAGTAATCAAATTCTTGCAATGCTTTCAATGGCTATATTGTAAATAAGTAGCCAGCTCTCCATTACAATGACGAATCAACCGCCGGGCCAATAAGGCAATTAAGATAAATTAAAATCAGCATTCTCAAACCAATATTCCCATTATTCCTCACAATATCCAGTGAAACCCCTTTTCTTGATGATACAATCCTCCTACAGAAGCATAGCGGCCAGTAAACCGAAAAGTCCTCCTGCTGCGGCGTTTACTGCACTGGATCCCAGAGGAGCCGCAGCACCCGTGAAGATAGCTGATGGTGGTCCAACCCCAGTTCCAGTTGCCAATACCCTCGAGACAGTGCGAGAAGTTGTCCTCTCGATGGCAGGAGTTGCAATGACGAGAGGAGGAGTAATCTTGGCTGGAGGAGCTACCGGTGGTGGAACTACAGGAGCTGGTGGTAGTGTTGGAGGTGGTAGTGTTGGAGGAGTTTGAACGGGTGGAGGAATTGGGGCTGTCATCATCATGGTATGCGTGACGGTGATGGTAAAGTTGGTGCAGACTGTGCAGATCGTGCAGATGGTATTTACAAGAGCAGGTGGTGGAAGTGGAATGACGACAGGAGGACTGACTGGGGCGAAGGTTGGCGCTGGAGGAGAAACCTCCTTCATTGGAGGTGGGATCTCCTTCTTTGGAGGGCTCTCTTTCATTGGGGGAGGACTCTCCTTCATTGGTGGCGGAGGTGTCTCCTTCATAGGTGGTGGAGGGGACTTGTCCTTTGGCGGCTTGTTATCATCGTTAGGGTTATCCTTTGGAGGGCTCTCTTTCATTGGTGGAGGCATCTCCTTCATTGGTGGCGGAGGTGTCTCCTTCATAGGTGGTGGAGGGGACTTGTCCTTTGGCGGCTTGTTATCATCGTTAGGATTATCCTTTGGAGGGTTCTCTTTCATTGGTGGAGGTGTCTCCTTCATAGGTGGTGGAGACTTGTCCTTTGGCGGCTTGTTATCATCGTTAGGATTATCCTTTGGAGGGCTCTCTTTCATTGGCGGAGGTGTCTCCTTCATAGGTGGTGGAGACTTATCCTTTGGCGGCTTGTTATCATCGTTAGGGTTGTCCTTTGGAGGCTTGTTGTCGTCGAATCCCTTATGTGGGTTGTTGTCTTTTGGAGGCTCCTTGTCGTCGAATCCCTTATGTGGGTTGTTGTCTTTTGGAGGCTCCTTATCGTCAAACCCCTTATGTGGGTTGTTGTCCTTCATAGGGGGACCCTATGTTTCATTAGCGCCATGTTCCAAGCAAACACAACATGAAAATTACCTCATTTTTGGGGGGTTGCCCTTTGTTATCACCCGAATCCTTGGGATTGCCTGAAGGGAAACCGGGAACTCCATTAGGAGGGCCAGCGCCAGGAGCACCAGGAAATCCACCACCAGGACTACCACCAGGAGCACCAAACCCGCCGTTATCAAAAGTATTGGCCGAGACGTTTTCGGTATTCGAAATGTTATCGTGGGCAACGGCCAAGCTCGAAATGCTTAGTAACAGGGCTGACAGCGTATAGTACCGCATTTTCGGTAGTATTATCCAAGTTGTGAGATGGTGAAAGTGATATGCTGAGGACAAGTCTAATGGAAAGAAATTGAAGAGAAGAGATAGAATGTAATGCTGGCCTGCAACGAATGAATACCAGTAAACAATAATAGTCCAAAAGAGAGAGTGTGTGGTAAGAAGAAGGCCGAACGATCTACGAAAAGGAGGTTGCGCGGACACATCAGTACATATATTGATTGAGCCGCCCTATGTAAATGCCAAGATTGGTATAATTGGACTTTAGGGATGGAAACTTCGCATCTATCACGAAGTATCCACAAAAGCATGATGGCTTGGACGAAACAGCGTGGTTCCGAACCACGCTGCTTGAGCCTGCTTCCAGGAAATAAAAGTGGGTAGAACAGTCTCGGAACGTTCATCTTCCTGCTCATGAACCTCTTCAGGGCAGGCTAAAAATAAAGTGTGAGCTAGACCGCAGCTTCTTAGAATCACTAGCAAATGAAAAGCTCTGGATTGAGTCTGGAAGCTCCTTTTCGCTGTTGTTGTCGCTTCCCACGAACCAAGGGGCGGTGCTCAAACCCTTTTTGGCTTCTGGGGCCACCCCGAGGTCATTCCCGTCAAAATAGAGGGGCAAGATCGTCTGAAGTCTACATGGGATGAATGCAGAGAATATTAAAATACGCAGCGAACCGTCGAGTAAAGACTGTAAAGTCGGTCAAGTGAAAGGCTGAACAGTTCGTGATCGCCGGCTTCAAACACCGGGAGCCTCAGTCTGAAACGGACCCCACTTGAAAGCAAATGCAGGGAGAAAATTAGAGGTATATAAGCTAGTCAAATGCCAAGCTTTTGGCTTCGCCGCCCATCGACAATTCATCAAGACTGTTGCAAAAAATACATATTTGTAGTTTCGAGACATCGATGCGTTGGAGTTCTACGTTAAGTACTGTATTTCTATGGAGGTATGGGAATGAAGAAGTCCGAATGAGCTCCGAATTGACTCCGAGACCACTACTGTACTTCTACTTCTACCAAAGATCCGAAGTAGCTTCCAATTCGCCATGTCCTCCTGGACGGGACGGAGCACTGAAAGTTTATTTTCTAATTTAACGAAAACACCAGGGATCAAGTTTTATCCGTGTTTTTGGCTGAGGTTTTTTTTGACATCATCTCATCATTTTTAACATATATTTGCCCAGTCGGGTCAACCGGGCAGGACGGAAACCCCTTTGTATGGTTTGCTACAGAGACCTTTTAAGCATGGCCTTCAGTACTGAAGACCAGATTATCAGTACTCCCACCGTTGCTGCATTATTGACAGTTCCAGCAAGGACGTTTCCTCTACGACCAATCAAACAAAACACGTTTTTTCGAAATTGAAACCCAACACACAGCGAATAGTGACAGGTAAATTATGGATCCTGCATTCTTATTGCTAACTATGTTTGTGTAGACAAAGGAGAGAGGGCTAGTCTGTCAACCACAGTCTGAGCAGACAAAATTGCTCAACGCCAATTTGATTCAATTTGATTCAGTTGCCAACTGAAGTCAGAACTTCGAACCTTGAGCGATGATGCTTTAATATGTTCTTTCAGTAAACTTAATCATCGGTCCCTCTTTCAAAGCAATGAACTGATCTTGGATATCCCAAATATCCTCGCCCCCAAACTTGCCCTCTCCCAACTCACCACCCGATTCGAAATCGAAAAGAAACAAAACTCTTGCAAGTGCCAGAGTAAGTTCCATATACGCCATGTTCTTGCCAATGCACGATCGAGGCCCAATGCTAAAAGCGCAGAAAGCTGACTGGGCCTTCTCTACTTCAGCTCGGCTCACGCCTCTCTTCTTCCTCTCGTTCGTGTCGTCTTTCATAATCCATCGTTCTGGCTTGTAGCGAAAAGGTTCGGAATAGTATTGAGGATTGTGCATGATCGCAAAATGTGCAACACTCACATCGACGCCAGCGGGTATATGATGTCCATCGATCATAGTTCCCCCTCTCAAGACTTCTCGGGGTATTGCTCCTGGGACTGGCGGTGTAATACGAAGAGTTTCTTCGATACAAGCTCTGAGATATACGCAGTTGTTCAACTTTGGCCCCACTCTGATATCCTCAACACTCTCAAACTCGTTTCGTACTTCCTCTCGCACAATCGCACGCACGTCGGGGTTACGAGCAAGGTAAAAGAAAGTTCCCGCCAATGTTGTGGAGGCTGTATCAGAACCAGCAATAATAAAAGTAATTCCCTCCTGTGTCAACGAAGGTAATGTGAGTATCTCGCCCGTCTCTGAATCTTTTGCATCCAGAAGGTAGTGGAAGAAATCCTTTCGGTCGCTTAACACACCAGCTTTGCTTCTCTCTGCCGCTTGCTCCATAGTGTATTGTGCCAATTCCTCCTTCCTTTGACCATGGTTGCCCCTGCGAAGTAACAGGTTGGAGAACCAAGTGTTGTGTAGAGATACCATACTTCCACTACAATTCGAAGCTAGAGTAGAACTCTCTATTAACCCCACGATTCTTCGATTTTCTCCACCAATCATGTTGAAAGATTTTCCAAAAGCTAGTGCGCCCATTACATCGAACGAAAGGTATATGGACATGTCGGCCTAAACGGATGTCAACCGACGAATTGTTTCGACACAAATAGAGTACCCCAGAGCTATGGGCTCAGCTTACCATATTTAACGTCTCTTTTGCTCCTTTCTCCTTTAGCAGAGAGCACCATTTCTGGATATTCTCCAGGAATGAATCTTCAAAAGACCTGAGGGCACGTTCAGAAAAGGCGGGTGAGATGAGACGGCGCTTTGTTGCATGCGCCTTCTTTTCAATCCCATTGAAGACATTTGGTGGTCCCTGGACAAAAGCATTGTAAAATTTTGCTTTTTGGACATTGGCTTTAGGGCCGTAGATATCCGCTAGAGCGGTTGACGTGTTGAAGGAGAGGAGGTTTGGACCATATCGATAGATTGGCCCTAATAATTTCGAATCAGCTCAGCAGTCACGAAATTTGGGGGGAAACAGAGTCTGCTCACCATACTTCTCGTGGCATTTCAGGAAGTTTGTGTACCGTTTGCCTTTCCATGCCCACCATATATTATCGATACCGGATATCTTTGCTAGAAAGGGACCAGGATACTTGGCGAGAGGATGGAAGGTCAATCGGTAGATAGCGATTGCGACACCCTAAGAAATCAAATTAGATCCACTCATCCAATCCCTCGCATGTCCTTACATAAAACAATACAGCAATACACCCCAACACGAATGCCCGGACGAAGTCGGCTGGGTTAGAAAACATATTTCTTATCTGAAAAGGATCGAGAATGGAGAAACGCCGAAAGATAAACGGTGCCCTGGGAGGGACTGGATGATTGCTAAATCCTGAGTGAGCTCTGGGGGCCAGTTTTGGTTTAAATAATATGTTGTGTATCCCCATTTGGGTATCCGTTGTCTCGGCTTCTCTTCAGCACTCCCCTATATGGCATGGTACTCTAGTAGAGTCAGGCAAGCCCATTTCAAATACCCTCTCCAATATGGTCGTGACGGTCAGTCACATGAACCTGAATTGCCCCCGAAATGCGTCTCTGAACACCTTGCACTGAGGTGCCAGGACATGAACATTATCACATTGACATGTTCATACTGATATTTTTTAAGACAATTGAAGACCAGCCTCGACAGAGGAGGGGCCAACTTCTTAAATTGACGATGAGGTTAGAGTATACATGGTAAAAGCTGGACAGTACAATCATGATTCATGTATCTGAATAGCTATCTACCTTCGCCTGTCGTGGACCAAAGTTCTTTCCATGGTAGAAAGCCACACACGAAAGAATGGTAGCTAAACCACTGAAATTGAACTCCGGGGTGCAAGGAGTACGCAACAAAAGTTGAACAGATTTGATGTAGACTAGAGATACAACGCTTCGTGGATTTCGGAGAACTCGGTGGGGAATGAAGTGAATAAGAAGGCGAATCACCCCAGACGAATCACTTATGTGAGACTGAAGACCAATTGGGAATTGACGATTCATCAAGTCCATCCAGTCGAGCGGTTTTGTGCATACAATTTTGGTTTTGTATGATCTGGTGGATGACTGCAAATCGGGGGTCCGATGGAAGTCCGTGAAAGGTACCGTATAAACGACGGTTCAGGTTGCCCCCATATCGTCTTGAAGTATACACTGACCCAACCAATTGGCATAGGCTGCGAGCATTTTTGATGGGGGCATTCACCCTTCATATTACCTTGTAACCACATATGAGGGTACAAGTAACCCAACTCGGGAAAGGATTTCTGGGCACTTGAGCTTCCCCGACGCGTTTCCTCAAACCCGTTCCCGTTATTTTACCTGAAAGTTAACCTTTTCCTGCTGGAATTCTTATTTTATCTCTTGCATCCACCATAAGCATCCAGCCTCCTGGAGACTCGAGAGCTAGCGCATGAACTCGATATCTAGAAGAGAAAAGTCAGGTCGCACAAATATAACCTTCGGGCTGGGTAAACCGCATTCCCAAGTAATTCAAATTTTCGTCGGCAGACTTGCTGAATGAGTATTTGTAGCCTTCTCCAGAGTTAGCAGTGGAATGTGAGTTGAACCTCTTGGGAGAGAGTGTGCCTACCTGTATCTGAGCCCGTTGTCACAAACCCTTGGGCTACGCAAAAGCTTTCGAAATAATCGAACCGAAGACTCAGCAATTGCTATATTTGAGTAATCATTTGGTGTGAGTTACACAAATATAACAAGTGGTGGTGGATCTATACTGTCAGATTTCATGTACACAAGGTGCGCATCTCCATTAACATATTTGACCAACCCCAATAAAATTTCATTTGAGTACTTGGCCTAGGTAATTACTTTACAACAGCATGCTCTGCTTTCATCCCCTTCTACTATTTACATTGATTCCTCTTTACTCTCTCTGCGCCGCAATGTTCTATTATTATAACATTCTACGTGCAGTCTTCCTTCTCATTCGTTTATTGGACAAGCCCAATAACGTTGTCGCGTCCAGGGTCAGACTGGGTGTTTCGTGCGTTGAACTTAAGTACCTTTTTGACTTCATTGAAAGTTGGCACATCGATGGTAATGGCCTCGGTGCTGACAATCCATTCAATGCCCTCAGTGCAAGGAGGGGTCGTGAGAGATCCAGAGTAACTATGATATGATTAGTCTGTATCCAATACTTCTTTACACAGATTTACTCACCGGAAAACGTTGTTCTTGGCAAAGTTTGTGGTAATGGTACTGAGGTCAAGCGAGGCGAGTGTTGACTTGGCATCTGTCTCTGCAACTTGCTTGATTTTGCCCAAAACGGCACCGAGAAGAGGGTGGTTCGTACGACCAACTTGAATCGCATATCCGACAACAGCCAGAGCGCCATCTTATGTCCGTTAGTTTATATCCCTCGAAGATTTTTAAGTTATGCTTACCTGCAGATCTGTGGACAAAGTGCACCTCCATAGGAAAGTACTCTCCATTAATTCTATGCTCAGATGGAACATGGAAATGGAATTGGAGCAAGTTGTACGTCTTGTTGGCGAAAGTAAGAGTATTCGTCGAATCAGTCACACCGTCAACTTGAACTTGAGCAGTGTGGTGGGTGTTCAAGTATGGGACGTTCTTGATCTTGCAATACTTCAAGACGTAATCGCTGGAGGACTGTGTTCTCGTTGAATTTCCAGTGATATCGATTGGAGTTTGATTTTTGCCTTGTCCGCAGGCTTTGTTGGCGACGCGGTCCATGGCGTACCACAACAATGGCCCATTTTCAGGTCCGTATCCCCATTCGGCCACTCCATCAGCTCTTTTTTGGAGGTCAGGATCAGTACAACCGTGAGCAGTGGCTGCCAGAATTGAGGCAATGATTGGCAGAGAGAACAACATATCGACTGAATTAGGTTGGTGTATTATTATTACTTTGAATTGATGAGGAGAGGGAGAGAAGAAGAAGCGGATGAACAATTGATGAAGCTGTAGATGCTCTTCGAAGGTAGGGTTCATGTTCCCCTTTATAGAAGGTGGCCATATTCCCAGCTTTCGGGGGGAAATTGGTCCCAAGACAGTGGTACCCAAAGGAGGAACAAAACTCTTCACGATTCACGAAGATCCCAAAAGCACACTTCAACTCAGCACTCCTGTCTTAGATCTCAATTGGCATTGCGGTATGTGCCCACCTAGTTGTGATCATCAAGACACACGATGAGTACCTTCCAATCTGATCGATATCATCAACCAGCACAGCCCCTGACCGCCCAGTCTCCATGAAGGATACTCTTCATACTTCGTAGAAGTATCAGCGCGGTCGCTGGATCCTTCTACGGAGTACCTCCAAACACCGTCTAGAAAATATAAATTCACATCCATTTTTTTGATCCTCGACTGACTCGTATGTCACAAGATATGGCGAAGATAATGTGTTAGAGCGTGTTTTCTGATGGGACATTAAGCTACAATACCATACGCATGATGCGAGTGGCATACCGGTATTACTTGTTTGTGGGTTATCCAAGACAGCGTCCACGTAAAGAGCCAAGTGCCTAGTAAACCTTAATCCTAGGATAAAGAGGAGTATTCCTACTGCCAAAAGATATGACGGAAGGATGTTTTACTTAGGATTAATAGATCGACCTTAATACCTTGCCTACAAGTCCTAATCCTAGTTTCTCACAGCGTTCGTGTGTCTATCGAGGCTCTACGAAGTAAACTTCAATGTTGTCGTTATAAGCGAGATTCTGCAGTTGCAGGGATTAATTAATCATCTTCTGTCCAATTCGCTACCTTATAGCCCTGCGCAATTAATTATGGCTACAGGCCCTATTTGAGCTTTACGGAATAGCTTACCCCAAAGATATAGAGTGTGTGCCTTGAAGTAAAAAGATTTCTGGATTATGATTCTGGCTGGTGGAGCACAAGAACCACTTTTGCCCCACGATACTAATGGTCTGTGCTGTGAAGTTTCCAAACAGTTCTCCCCACCAGGTATTCAGGCTCAATCTCGTCGATTCGCCGGAATGCACGCTCTCTTGTTCTGACCGCCAAGGACACATCGTGTTAACAACTCCACGGATACGGTAAAATTGCCAAGTTGATTCAGCATCATCTCGATGAACTTCATGAATGATCCCAACTTCAGGCACACGTCCCCTCTCCAAATTCTGGTAAACTTACGTTTACGGAGGTACTGGTGATCCAACCTCTTACTTTCCCGATACGTCGGGATTTACGTGGGAATACTTAAGCCAAGTACGCACCCTGCTGAACTCCTCCAATACAACTTCGTCCTCGCAGGTTTCTTAGGCTCGCCAAGGAGGAAATAAGCATTCCCACAAGCTTTTCTCATTTCTCTGAAGCTTGGGTAATCGGCATCGTTCAAACTCTGGAGGAGCAGAACTCTCTGTATAAACATAGAACAAGTAGGGAAGTTTCCACGCAGGAGCGGGATCTTTAGGTTTGTTTAAGCTTATTGGATGGCTTTTAAAATCGAGAAATTCGATGAGACGTCATATCACTTATGTAAATGGTCAAAGAATATTGTGAGTTAGTATACATCAGTTCTTCTCAACGGGACAACCCGCGATTGTGTATTTCTTTCTTCTGAGACAAATTCGGATGAGTCAAATCCGGATGGGACAAATAGAGTTCAAATAAGAAAACGACGATTTGCCGTATACTACCGTTCTTGCGGTCTGTGAGTATGGGGTACATTGGTATGGGGCAAGAGCGGCAAAATCCCATTTCCATCATCTGGGCCTTCGTTTCACCTCGGCAATTCTCCAATGCTCAATATTTCATTAATTTTATACTTGGCTTCTGCTTGGTGAATTGAAAAGCCTCTTGGTGGATGGAGAAGACTCTTGGTGGATTGAGAAGGCTCTTGGTGAATTGAAAAGACTCTTGGTGGATTGAAAAGACACTTGGTCTTGCTTGCGTCATGGAAGCAAACAATATAATTCACTTACTTCTGGATTCTTTCTTGGGCGGTGGCTGAGCACTTTCAGACCCACGCCATGCTAATAGTACTCGTCAGTTGATCACATTGCCCCGTGACTTTCGTTCTGCTTACGAGGGCTGGTCTGCTCGACTGTTTAGTCCAGAAGACAAATTTTGAATGTAAGAGATTAGAGGTGGTGAATTCTACTCACCGGTTGCGGAGGTGACAAATGCTAGATATGTACACACTCAATTCATCGAAATCCTATTTTGTTTGCATATACCACAAATCGCATGCTTTCTTGGGTCACTATAAGCCAGGTAACATCTCTTGATATTCCACTACTTTCTGGAAAGATTTGTTATACATGCGTGTTGCTAGGTTTTCACTTGTAGCACCAGTTTGGTGGTTATAAGTGCTTCAGCGTAGCTACTGTAATGAAATGCCGTATGTGACCGCAACTTGAGAAACAAAAAGATTGAGCACTTATATCCCCGGCTAGCATATATTAACCATTAAAAATAGTAGGCAGCATGGATGGCTCACAGAGAGGACTATAGGATCATTAACATATATTTCATTGTGCGAGCCAAATAAATCATCAAGTTTAGATTGATATTGATTTTCATATACACACTCGTTTCTTTCTATAGTACTACCCTAAATTTCCGTGAGCCATATGAGCCTGAAGTGATCTTGAACAGTTTTAAAGCCTCGTCCGTACTTCAGGAACCTGCGGACACCCTACTACATAATGTACGTATAGTACAGTGATGTGGGGAAGATCGTAGTGGAGTTGCGAAACAACAAAGGAGAGTACGATAAGTACCGCGAATTCCTTGAAGTAGAAGTAGCAAGAATGAAGAGTTTCTAGAACCATTGTACTTCGTAATCACCTCTACCTGGTATCGTGAGGCAGTTTATCCTTCCATATGATAAAGGGGCCAGAAAAAACGTGCACCTAAAGCGAAGACCAGTGGATAGGATAACTGGGTCAAATTAAGGCTCAAATGCTTGGAAACGCGGCCCGGTTGGCTGAACGACTTGTTTTTACTGTCCTTCCCGCCCCCTCTTAACAACAGATTATTTTGTGAAAGTGGATACACGTTGTAATTTGTGGGGGAGGCAGTGTAAATGCTAATTTCACTAATAAAACTAAACGCAATCGAGTTTATTATAGTAGGCCAACCAGATAATATAATTGGCTCAATTTTGATGGGTTAGAATAGACCTTACTAGGGATAACGGAATAGCTCCACTTTGCAGGAATTAACCTTCGGTTTAAGGGGCGGGGGATAGTACTCTATGGAGAAAATTAGGTCAAAGTAGCTACATTTACCCAATCTGGTTTCCTAGAGTCGTCGAAGAGAAACATTACTCGGACCTCGTTTTCTCCAGAGAGACTTTACCCCACTTGGGAATACACGTTTCTTCAGCCCCTTTGTTATCCCTTCCAAAGGGGCTGAAAAAGCGAAAAAACGTGCCCTCCTAAGTGGAGTAAATGTTTCCACTTTAGTAGCATTTTCTCCGTAAAACAAAACTGTTTGGCTAACTAGGCTACCCTTGCAAGTATTTGAGCCTCATTTTGACCCGCTATCGTATCCACATATATCCATTTAGGAGTACACGTTTTTTCCGCTACTTTGGCGTCTGGAAGGGATAAAGGAGGATATACTTCGTCTTTAAAATTAAGTTAAAATTTATTGTTTTAATTTTATAATAGTAATCTACATTCTACAGGTCTAATATAGCTAGAACTAGGTTTATTATATTCTATTTCTACTTTTTAGAAAATCCATATTATATATTAGAGTTCTATAAACGCCTATAGTAATCTATAAATACCTATAAGAGTTATTTAATTAAGTATAAGTTATAGTATAATTATTAAATTGCTTATTTATTAGTAACCTGTCACGAATCACGTGGTAGCAGGTGACGAGTGAAGACCGGGCAGCGCCCTGACAGGTTAAGCACTATCATGTAACTCTTATAGCAAATAGGGATGCTTAGGCTAGCTAAGCGATCCACGGATTTCTTTCGGTTAGAATATCACGTGACGAAAACGAGCGACATGGCCGACGAGTCGACCATGGCGACCACTGAGAACGAAGGTTCTATATAAGACTGGCACGTCTGCCATTAGATAGGGGCTTCGTGCTCAACTTAGTTATCAATCTTATCATATTAGTTTGACATCTTTGATACAAGTAACGAGTTCACTTCCAAGTGAACAACCCGATAGCCTTCTTCTTATCATAGCATACCAACCAGCGAACACCCAGCCAAGTTTAGTTAGCCAGTTTGAGGATTCGTTACATAACCCTCTTTTTTCTTTTACGTGTATTACTTACTAGAACCCTAACTTTATTATATCTTTCATAAGTAAAAGGTTTAATTAGGTTCTATACTATAATATTAGTTAAGAACTACTAAATAAGAAATACTTAGCGTAGGCTATTCTTAATTAGCTTACTATATTAAAAAATACCCGTATAAGATTACTTAATACTTAGACTTAAGAAAGTTCTAGTAACTAAACTAATTAATAGAAAATAAAACTAAGAACTAATATATTAACTTATACCTATTTTATTACCTTTATATTCTATTATTTTATAGCTTAACCTCGTTTATAGATTTATAGCTATAGAAGTTATCTATATAATTAACAATTATTTATGATAAAAAATTTAGAATATTTTAAGAATTAGAAATTAAAGTATATTAAATATAGTTTTTGTTACGGAGTTGGAGGAACTAGGGGTTGATCACGTGTAGCGCAGCATGTAGTATGTGTCACGTGCGCGCTGCTGGCATCCTGTATTTAAGCTCTCGTTCCTCTGGAACTCTCTTCCTTCCTCACTTTGTTGTTCGCTCAATACAGCAGTTTCCGTTTGACTCCGTATTCATCACAGCAAGCAGTGGTTCACTCCACACGGTTACATTACAACAAAGTCACCTCTTCGCCTGGGAAGGCCTGTTATAATATCCCACTTTGTTTATTTGTTTTTGGCTGACGATAATCGATTCGACGACTTAATTCCGACTCGACATCATCCTCAGTATCACCACGTTATACATCCCTGAACTACTCGTACAAAGTTCAAACGTTCTATTGTCCCTTCCTTGCTTCCGACTATACCACAAGTCAGGACGAACACAGCACCTCTGGCAAGGCAACCCCGCCAGTTTAAGCCGCAGCTTCAAGGGCGTACGACTCATGAGTCAGAGCTCCGGAAATCTCTACATAAGATGAACGACA
>CAJVRM010000460.1:1146-40637 GCA_911693285.1 Hymenoscyphus albidus | reverse complement strand
TAGATAGGAGCTTCGTGCTCAACTTAGTTATCAATCTTATCATATTAGTTTGACATCTTTGATACAAGTAACGAGTTCACTTCTGTGACGACACGTACGCAAGGCCCACGGTGTAGGTTTTGGAATCGTAGAACTGTCAATTAAACAAAGATTCTAAGCTGAGGAGAAGAGCAGAGCTCGAGAGAGCTTCGATCTAAATACTTGGTGTGGGTCGCTAAGCGAGACCACGTGATCCGAATGGTGGTGACGGTTAGAACCGTCACAACTTCCAAGTGAACAACCCGATAGTCTTATTCTTATCATAGCATACCAACCAGCGAACACCCAGCCAAGTTTAGTTAGCCAGTTTGAGTATTCGTTACAAGTACGTAAGTAGCCTTAAGTAGTATTTACTTATACCGATAATTTTATTATATTGATAAGTAATACTAAGAAAAGACTTATTAATTCTTTTAAAGTAATAAGAATTCTCGGATTTACTAATTATCTAGGGCTTTAACTTCTTACTTTTCTTTCTACCTAAACTAGGGCTAGTTGTAAGAGTTTTATATGGGTAAGTCGCTAAAATAGTTCTATTTTATCTATATTAAAGATATTCTTAGTAGTATAATCCGCGTAAGTTATATATACTTCGTTTATAGCATTAATTCTTATTAGTAAAATACCCTTACATATTACTACCTTATTATAAAACGTATATTACTTAATATTAAAACGTTACTTAAAGTTATTAAGCTATCTATTAGAGAATATAGGTTCCTTAATAATATTCTTATACTAAGGTAGAGTATTTTAAATCTCCCTTACTTTTTTATTTAAAGATATTACTAATTAAAGTAGTCTTTTCAAGTTATATTTACTATTATTATTATTTAAAAAGAGCGTTCTCTAAATTAGAGTAAATTAGTAATAAAACGTAAGCTCTTTTAGCTAATATAAATAAATAAGAAGAATTAGAATTAAAGTATATATAATTAAAGCTAAGAGTATATAAGATAATTAATTAAAAAATAGTTTATTCTAACTTCTCTAAATACTATACTATTAAATCCTAGTAATATTAATAAAGGGTTATAGTAGTATAACTATATATAATCATTCTTTAGAAATCTTCGAACTTTAAACGTTTTTTTATACTAACTCTTCCCTGATTTCTAATACTAGTAGTTATATAAGGTAGTCTCTTAGTGAAATAGTAAAGGGCTTTCCTAGTTCTTGAACGTAAGCTAGATAGAAGATTAGAAACTATAGTTACTTCTTTTATAGGATCTTCTATAGATGTATTACTATTATATTACGTAGTATATTACGTATAGTACTCTACCGCCGTTATAGTAGAGCTTGTCTAGGTATTAGCCGAGGGGTATACGTGCTAGTCTATATAAACCTATACTCTCTTCTACTTAATTCTATAAGCTTTTAACTTAATATAAATACTTCTTTATAATCTCGTTACTCTTTATACTTTATTCTTCTAAACTCGTTATAATTCCCGCTATAATCGGCTAACTATAAGGCAACTTATATATTATATTATAATTCTATTTTAATATTCCTAAGGTTTTTTATAAAATAAATTAAAAGCTTTTAGTAAATAGTTTTAATATTAAGATTAGCTATAATAAGAATATAATTAAGGTTATTTTAGATATAAAAAAGATTTTTACTATTAAAATCCTAGGGATTATTCTTTAACCGAGGTTATTCTTAGTACTTTACTTGAAAAAATTTAAGTTCTAGGAATTAAAAATATAACCGAGAATATTCTTATATTACGGATTCTTATATCTAGGTTTTCCTATAGGTAATAGTATTACTAAATACTTATATTTTAGTTACGTTTTATATAACTACTCGAGTAGTTAAATTTATTACTTAACTTATTTATATTTTAATTAAGTTTATTACTTAACTTAACTTAACTTAGAATAACTCTTAGTAGTACTCGAAATATTAAGTAGTCTTTTTATAATACTACTCTAGTCGATAATAATATTAGAGTTCTAATAGATAATAATATATATACTCGTATATCTCGAACTTCTATATTATAGTATTTTGAGATTAGATTTGTCACGTGATGTAAACAACATCCACGTGACCAGATTCCAGAAAATCGAAAGAAATATACATAAATCAAGTGAATCGTATAAGCTTGAATCACGAGAAAATCTGTGGTCTGAACCCTTGTTACCACGGCGTTAATGCGGACCAGAAGCTAGTCGGTTTCGTTTTTGTATTATTTAAATTGTACTCCCAGACCACTAGTATGTGGGCAGTAGTAAAGGGGGTGGACAGTCAATGGACACTGTCATGTAGATCATATGTGAAAAAAGTCTACATCGACCAGATATAAGTCTTTGATTCGCTGGTTTAGCTAAAAATCGGGGCCGAGACAAACTATGACCAGGGACAGTGTCCAGATTTAACTGTCCACGCTCTTTACCATAGAGCAAGGAAACGACCTCTAATGTGCGATTGATGATTCGAGGTTTGACGGTCATAACATCAGGTTATGCCAGAAACCAAAGCTCATCTCATACAGCACTCCTAAAGTTAAAACGAACGAGGGAAAACGAAAATAAATAAACAGAGCGAAAGATCCATGTGTAGCTGGTTCGCAGTCGCAAACACCACAGACATTGTTACTGGAGAGTAAGGCTTGCCGACCTCGCGGCTCGCTTGAGGACTAGGTCAGTCCATGCCGGACGAAAGATGAAGGAAAGCTTATTCCGACCTTCACATCAAGCCTTGAAGCAAGCTCAAAGTGAGACTCAAGTTCTGGGTGTTCCCGTTTCTTGAAGAACAAATATTTATGCTTAAAAAACGTTCTTCAACAAAGCAAAAATAGTGACATTGAACACGCCTAACAATTTGAAGCAGAGAGTGTGAACTATTGACGCGGCAGTGCAAGCTTTACTGGTAATTCTTTCCCGTATGGAGAAGCATACGGGAGCCAAGGCACCGAGTTCAGACGAATGGTGCGTATATAATAAAAAGAAAAACGATTTAAGAAGAAAGATCTCGTGTTTATGAGGATCGTGCTCCCCCTCAAAAACTCCTCAATTTCAATGTCCACTTGGGAGTTTGTGGAGTAAGATGATCGCCGGCAGCACGTGCCGTGGAACATTTCCCCGGACGAAAAGCTGTATGTACAGTTGATATTTGGCGATGGATGACCTCATTTCGAGGATGAATAAAGACGTGGGGAAGGTTGCTGCATGAATAAACTGGTTGTAGCGAGTTTGCGAGTCGAGTCCGGGGGTTGCGAGATGCTGTTGTTTGAGCTTCAAGGTTCTTCTCACATGTTGCTATTGCGAGTTTGAACAGGTTATTGACTCGAGTACTGTGTTTCTTGTGCGGTTTTTCCAGTTGTGTTGTTCTATCGGTGAAATAAATCATGAACACCACCGAGAGTTTGTTGTTGCACTAATGATGAGCCCTAGAGAGGACTGTACCGGTAGATGATGATCAGATTCTGAGAAGGCAGGCGTTTTTGAAGTCTCAGTCCCCCGCAGCCAAGACTCCTCAACTAAACTCGGGATTTCGCACAGGTCACATTGTGGTGCGTCAGGTGTCTTTCTCAGCATGGCCCTGTTTCCATTTTCTCCGATGCTTTTTATCCTGGGTATCAAAAGCATCTGTTCTCGCCGACGGAAATAGCTTGCCGCCAATGGAGGAGTTCGCGTCGCCAGTTGGGTCAATATCTGCAGCAGCCACGGTTTGGAATCGTGTCTGAGCCATCAGATGTCATAAACAAAGGCCGTTTAGAGACACCTGCACTGGCTCTCACGGTTGCATGCAAAAGCAAATTTGCCAGTTCATCCAGGGCTTCCAAGTCTCCATTGTCAAAAGAAGAGATGGAGGTGGAAAACATCCAAGAGCATGGAGAGAGCGCAAATCTGGTTCGAGTGGGGGCATTACCGGCCCATGGTTACCCTGCATTTTGATCGTCAAACCAGCTAATTTTCTACAAAGTATATTCCATAAAGCGCTCTTTCTGGTCATTTCTTCTCCTATTATTCAAATAGCCGGTCTTTTCCTTCCATCTCGGGTTTATACTACCGTCTTTTCTTGCCCGCATAGTTGCCACCAATGGCATGATTCGTCGGATAGGTGCGATCTGCACGTCACCAGCCCGCTTCTCTTGTTATTCGCATTCTTATTGGGGAACTCTGTACAGTCTATAGCCCTATGGTGCATCGAGCAGGCTCGTTTTTCTTCAATATACACGTGTCAACACAAGGATTTGGCAGAGTATCATACTAAACCGCGCGACTCAGGCAGGTATACCTGCTGTATATATAATATGGCACAACCACAGAACCCTGGTTTTAAACCATTGGAGTACTGGAAACCACCAAAACCTGTGCGGCATTTTCGTTCAGCCAGCAAAACCCTTTCTGTGATACTTCCAAAGATCGGAATACCTACAAGTAAAGTAGTTTACTCACCCTCGGTTTACTCTTCATACCCGAAATCTTTAAATCCGGACCTAGACGACAAGCAGATATCCATTTCAACAGTAGAAATGGCAAAGGAATACGATAACCTGAACTCTCAAAAACGGCCATGGTACGATGCCAAGGGATGGGGCAAAAAGGCGTGGATTGGAATCTTTATAGCGTTTGTAATCATAGTTATCGTAGTGGTGGTGCCTTCGGTCGTGGTGACGAGGAACAATCGATACCCAGACTATACAAGGTTAAATTATACCTTGACAGACACCTGTAAGTAATCTCTTGTATTTTGCCTTCATTCACTGATCAAACGAAAGACTCTGGAGAAAACTTCTTTGACAACTTCAACTATTTCCCTGGCCCAGATCCTACTGAAGGCTTCGTCAAATATGTGGATCAGGCTACGGCACAACAATACAATCTGACCTATGCTTCTTCTCGGTCGTCGGTTATTCGAGTTGACACTACTTTAACAAACACTTCCAGTGTTCCCAATACTTCAACCGGTCGTATGTCCATTCGGCTTTCTTCCAAGAAACAATTCGGCAACAACAACCTCTTCATTTTCGACGTTAAACACACCCCACTTGGCTGCGCTGTGTGGCCAGCTCTCTGGCTCACAGATGACAACAATTGGCCTGATAATGGAGAAATTGATTTGTATGAGGCCATAAACGTGATTGGTGATCACCCCAACCAAATCACGTTGCATACGACAAAAGGATGTGTAATGAATGTGAAGCGCAAGCAAACCGGGAAAGCTCTACAAAAAACCTGTCTCAATAGCACCAACGTGAACGCAGGCTGTGGTGTCGACCCAGGGCCAGTGACATTTGGTCAAACCTACAACAACGATGGAGGCGGAATCATGGCAATGGAGCTGCGACGTGAAGGCATAAGGGCGTGGCAATTCCGTCGTTCGAGCATTCCTTCCGACATTACCAACGGAAACCCAGACCCCAGTACCTGGGGAACAGCAACGGCGGATTTCCCTAGCACCAATTGTGATATCAATACCCATTTCCGCAACCAGAGTATCATCCTTAATATTTCCCTCTGCGGGACTTGGGCAGGTCGTGACTATTACAAATCCGCAGATACTTGTGAGTCAGAACTCTCTATTTATATCTCTAAGAGTTACTAATATTAATAATAGGCCCTGGTTCTTGCGAGGATCATGTCGCAGCCAATAACACCGCCTTCAGAGACGCCTATTGGGAATTTGGCACTTTCTCTGTCTACAATAGTGGTTCTCGATGAAGTTGTCTATTTCACCATATTTTTGTTCTTATTGTATATATTGTATATTTCGAAGGCATTTACATACAGTCAGTTACGAATTAAGCTTAATTTTCCGGGATTTTCTGTAATCCGTGCTTTTTTAGTAGCCTAGCTACTAAAAAAGAACGCTAGCGCGAAATCCTATAAAATCGTTAATTCTTAAACTACTACTAAAAGATATATATTCTGTCTATATTACTTAAAGTTTAAAGTAATTATAGCCCCTTAGATTAAAGCTATTTAACATTCTATAATAAAATCCGCTATTTAATATTACTCCTATTCTAAGAAGCTCGATTATAGTAATATCGCCTTCTACTTTAAATATAGTAATATATCTAAGTTATTCGTAATATTAAAGCTAAGATAGAAGAAGAGGCGGCTCTTACTCTATATCCTCGAGTTAAAGCTAAACTAGGTTATTATTATACTTAGAACAAAAGTATAAAAATATAAGTATCCTAGCTCCTATCTTAAGATAATAAATTAATAGTAGATAAGGTAGCGGATTACTGTCACGAATCACGTATTCACGTGATACTTGTCATAATAAGAGGCGCAACCCTCGACAGGCACATTCAGGTTTCTTATAGCAAATAGGGATCGCTTAGGGTAGCTAAGTGATCCAAGGATTTCTTCCTTACAGGAGATCATGTGACTAGGGAGTATGATGGAGTATAAGGGAGGCTTATACTACTCTTGTAACGAATACTCAAACTGGCTAACTAAACTGGGCTGGGTGTTCGCTGGTTGGTATGCTATGATAAGAAGAAGACTATCGGGTTGTTCACTTGGAAGTGAACTCGTTACTTGTATCAAAGATGTCAAACTAATATGATAAGATTGATAACTAAGTTGAGCACGAAGCTCCTATCTAATGGCAAACGTGCCAGTCTTATATAGATCCTTTCATGTTCGTGGATCGTACTGGATCATGCAGATCTACGCTCCTGGATCGTGGATCATTACGATCCAAAAGATCCAGGTCACGTGACCTTTCCAATCAATGAAAATCCCTGGATCGCTTAGCTGGTCTAAGGATCCCTTTCTGCTATAAGAAACCTGGGTGTGCCTGCCGAGGGTTGCGCCTCTTATTATGACAAGTATCACGTGAGCACGTGATTCGTGACAGGCACGTATGGACCCTCGGCGCTAAGCAAAATCATAGCTTTCTATTGGCTAGTCGGACCGGGGAGACTTTTTTCTGTGTCATGTAACTCGGTTCCATGGCATGCTATAGAACCACCCTATATAGAATAGTATATTCTAGAGATTACTTTAAATAGTATAGTATATTCTATAGGGGGGGTCTGGTATAGAATGGAATTCCAGTTGCCGAACGCTGGTAACAAACCATGGCTAGCAATACTCCCACCCAGTACGCCTATTGCCTGCCTTCTCACTGATTACCTAACACTACCAGCCACTAGGACACCCTCGTCTGTGAAAAAGTTCGCTTAGAACTCAGGCCAAAGCTGAAGCGAGGATCACTTGTTAGTAAGTCAACGAATTCTCGGCTAGTACTCCCGAAAACAAATTTTATTCAAGAACAATTATTCACAACGGTTCTACTTGCAACGTCTAGTAGCTCCTCCAAAACCACTATCCAAAAAAATCAAAGGAGTCGAGACTCTTTTTGCCATGTCCCCGAATTATCCCAACTTTAGACCAGTAACTGGATAAGTCTAAAGCTCAACCGTGACACTGAACTTGTAAGCTTCCTGGGCAGGAGCAGCAACAGCGCGCTCTGCAATAGCAAGCTCATCCCTCTTCTTAAGCTACACAACCAAAACATCAGTAAATGACACCATAATAAACATCAAAACCACAACTGAGCATACTTATCCTCAAAGTACGAGGAAAAGGAAAGCCCAAGAGCAGCTTCTAAGATGTATGACCACATACCTCAACAACAACCTCAAACTTATAAGCCTCCGCCTCCACAGCGGCTACATCACGAGCCACATTCCCAGTGTGACATCCAGTGGCATCACAAACCAAGCTAAACTTGTAAGCCTCAGCAGCAACATCCCGCTTGTGACTAAGGCTGAAGCCCTTAGCTCCAGCTGGGATCTTGCAAACAACGTCGGATTCTCCAGTGAGGTCTGGTTTGCAAGCGTCTGGGATGTTGGACTTGACGACGGGGGCGGCGGCGGCGTTGGAAGAGGTGTAGACGCAGAGCATCTTGTGGTCGTTGAGGAAGCTGCATTCCTTGGGGAGGGCGGTGCGTGCTTTGAGGGCGAGGTTGGATTCTGTGGGGTGTTTAGTAGGAAGGGGGATGCGTGAGAGGATTGTGGATTATACCAGTGAGGGGAGCGGCGAGTGCCATGGATGCCATGAGAGGCAGGAAGGTGATGAGGCTGGATGTGAACTGCATTTTGATATTTTTGAGATGTATTTCAAAAGGTGTACTTGAGATGAAGAGGGATAATGAGGTTGCTCTTGTTGGAAGAGTGTTGGTGTTTGATCTTAAGTTATTGATCGATGATGAGAAAACAGAAGGGTTCACTGCTCCTTCTTATACTTGAGATCCTACTATTACACTATATGAGTTCTATATCCAATTCAGTCAATACTATCTTTAGATTGAGGAGAGACCTCCGGTCCATTCGGACTTTCCTCCTTATTCATTGCCTCCTTCAAGACTCCACCTGAAAGACATATTTTCCTCCTCAACGAAGTAAGGATATTTGGCCGACTATAATCATCGTGGCGTCTTTTTCCCTCAGCATGAAGCGACGGTGAACATGCTCTTCAGTTGACTAGAACTATAGAGGAAGGTATCCGTTGTGAAGTTTACCTGGATGTTGTATTTACACATCCACTGAATGCATTCCCTTCGGACGAAGCCTGTTCAGATGCACCGAAGATGTACAGTATCACAAAATTGTTTTGAAGTTACCGGTAGGTAGACAACTTTTCCCTTGAGTATTCTTACCCTCATCAAGAGACCCACCCATTCCTCAATATTCTTATCTCCTCGATCTCGCCGAAAGTTTAAGCGAGAGTTACATCGCTTCAAGACTATCTTGACTGTGCCTCACCTGGTCTTGTATCGGTTTAAGGTTATATTCGTACAGAGAAAAGTCACTATAAGTTCATCGAAACAAATTTACATACACGGGAAGAGATATCAGAACCCGACACTAAGCCTTTTGCGTTCATTCCACCTACTTTTGCTCAAGATTCTTACATTGCGACAACAAAAAGACTTCAGCAAATCACTTCATAAAAACGACTTAAGCAACCGTCCCCCACAATCCATTTACGCTACCAAGTTGCGCCGTACTGGTGCAGCACCGAGCTTGACCTGCACGTGTTCGGAGCGCAAAGCCATGCGGAGAAGTATGTATGTAAGCTACAGTATGCACGCGCCATATAAATCGACCAAAACTATCGTAAATCTAACCGCATTGGTTCATGCCAAAGTCGGCATGAGTTACTGTTTAAAAACGCCATGATTTTCTACAACGGCCGCCACACCCTGATACGAACAAGCTCAATACAATTCCTATCACACCCAACGCTAAGTATATCGCCAAGCGTGGTAAAATAGTGTATGGATTACTCATTGGTCAGACATGTTCTGCGGCTGAAGCCCGAGCAGGGGTTTGTTCGGTTGCTGTCTACTTCAAGATTTATTGAGTTCTTTTCGTCCGCAAAGTCTAGATTTCTGGCATGCAAAGACTAGAGTTCTGGAACTTGATGGAAGCTCCCAGCTCTTCTTTCGGGTTTCCGAGTTTGGTTGCGGGATTATGAATTGACGAGATCTTCCGTCGCTAAGGGACGAACAACAAAATCTTGACGCACCAAGAGACACCCTTCCTCCATCTCTATACCAAACCCCTCGTAACATTCCCCCATTCCTTCTTCACAACACCAATATGTCACCACCACCAAACCCCACCAAAACCCATCTCCTAGAATGGAAATCCTCACCATACACAGCAATTCCCGCATCCGAAAGCCACATCTCCATCCCAGAATCTTCTCACTCCCAAAAACAACCTTATAAATTCCGCAACGCCATCCCGTTCCTCCTCCACTTCCTATTCTTCACCACATACACCACCATATTCTTTGCCTCACAAAGAAACAGTAACAGACTAGACCCCCTAGGAATCCCCTACGAGCAAAAGATCTTCGAAGTCAGCACATCCCTCAACACCTCCAGCGCACGCCTCTACGCCGGCGAGCCAAGCGAAGAACTCGAAGCCGCCTGGGGGGAGTTATTAAAAAGTATTCTACCCCCCCCCTTCTTTCTCAAAGAAAGCAAGCATACTGATGTCAAAAACCAAGATGCGAATATCCGCATCCCAGAAGCAGAGATCAGGAAATTGGGTAGATTAGATCAAGCCGTGCGATTTACCGATGGCTCAGGATACTTTGCTCAGATGACTGTGTACCATCATTTGCATTGCATTGTAACTCTCCCTCCCCTTATCCCAATCAATACTTTGATATAATTTTAATGAGCAAAACACTAACGACGAGAATAGAAAAGACTCCATAAATCCCTCCATCTAGAGCATTACTGGCCAAACGCCACAGCAGAAGAACTCTTCCAGCTACGCGCACATAACTGTACCTCTCCTCCCTTTTCCCTTCCCTTCTCTTCCCCTCCCCCATACCCCCATACCCCCCTTATATACACCCTCCCCCCTCCCCTTCCCCCCCCAGTACCCCTCTACCCACACCTCAAACAAACACCAAAACTAACACACAAAAAGCCCACTGCCTCAACACCCTCCGCCAAGCCCTAACCTGCCAAGGCGACAGCACACTAATAACCTTCAAATGGGGGGTGTCCCAACCCGTTCCCTTAGGGAACTTCTCGTCGCCACATGCGTGTCGGTCGTGGGGGGCATTGGATGCGTGGAATGCGGAGAGGGGGGTGGATGTTTTTGTGCCGGGGTTGGTGGTGCATCCTTTGCTTGGTGAGGATGTTTTTTTAATTTTATTTTTGTGATTTGGGGGAATGGGATCGGGGGAATGGGGGGAGAGGGGTGGGTGATGGGAAGAGTGTGCTAATTTGTTTTTTTGTAGGTCCTGCGTATGGAGATCCGGGAGAGAGGGAGGGGACGGGGGTTGTTGTTGAGAAAGGGGAGATTTGAGATCTGGAATGAGGCAGGAGGTATGGAGGTTTGGAACTTGAATAATCAAACCAACTAGGTTTAGGCACAAGGAGGGAAATCAAGATAGGTAGAAGGCATCAAAGAAACCCCTCTCTTATACCTTAAGATAAAGTATAAGGTAAGTTTAAATAAATCTATTTATTAAATCAAAATAATAAATCTTAACTTTAAAATTATCTAGACCGTAATAAAAGAACAAGTACAAATACAATAAACTCTCAACCTTTATTCTGGGAAAGTAATAAAGTTATTTCGTAGATACTCCCGCTTAAAACCGAGTATACTCCTATACCTAATACTATCCCATCTCGTCTCGTCTCCTCTCCTCCCCTTTCTTCAAAAAACTTCCGAAAAAACCAAAATCTAAGATTCCTCTCCTTAAGCTCTATTTTTCCCTATAAATATTCTAATAAATTCTCTACTCCTACCTAAATAAGACTATCTAGATAGAGTATTAATAGATATAGCTCTGAATATTGCTTGTCTCAGAGTAGATGTGTTAGGGAGTTTCAAATTAGGATGTAGGATAAGGGGCATGGGATATTATACCTCCATCACTATCATATGGGTAAACATATAGATTGAGGTGGTTGGGAAAATGGACGTGGAAGATGTAAGATGGTTAGCTGAACTTTAGAAAGGAAGAGAGGAAGAGAGGAAGAGAGGAGAAAAGGAAAGGGAAGGAAAGAAAAACATGTACTGTTAGTATTAGTGTTGATAGATTAAGAGGAAGGATGTCGATTTGTTGACAATCTAAAGAACATGGTTTGTGTCAGTGCCTGGCGGTGGGTGCATTGCTCTTGTATTTATTTTGTCTGATATCCGAGGGCCAGCTTGAGACTGATCACGTGATATTTATGGTTGCGTTTGGTAGATTTCCTCTTCCAGTATGATACAGACAGGCTGCGGGGTATAGATCGCTCTTGGTAGTCATAATTTTGGCCTAGAATACTCGTACACTTACCTGATTACAATGCCGAAAGAACCAGTGACTAACATGCGATGCCACTCCCCCCACCAACCTTACCCACCTGCAAAACCCAACCCTAACCAAAGAAAGCAGAACCAAACACATATTCCAGAACGCACATAGTCCCTCAAAAAGAATGATGAAATCCAGGCACAACTGGGTCTTAATGCTCCCCAAGGTCTCCCCAAGTTCCTTGGTATCCTTATCATCAGTGTTAAGATGGCTAATCGAGATGGGGGATCAGGGACCAAGTGTCGTGATTCGAACAACGCAGGGCGAGGGAGGCACTAAGGCACGTATGAGCTGGCAATGACCTGGGTTTGCGATGACTGCAACGGCGCCCTGGAAAATGGACTGGCTGGATCCCAAGATTCAGGGAAGGTTTTTTTTGGGTGTTATGTGCCGGATTTAAGGAGTGAGGTGGTGGTGGGTTTAATGGATGCGATGCGGATGCTGTAGCTGACCGCATCTTCAGCCAGTGTGTTGTGCTTTTTTTTGTTTACCTTGGGAGGCGAGTGTAGTAGGTGGTTGGTGGTAGCTGTGTTTTGCCACCTGCCCTCTCAAGTCTGTTTACCGAGCAAGTAAGAGTTTGCTGGCAAACCAAACACAAACCAAGGTTGTAGAGGCTAGTAGTACTCGTACTGTAGAAGCCTTGAGACCTTCAGACCTTCTCAGGTAAGTCGAAAAGTCTTACACTCACAGGTCTTTGGATAGACACAGACACAGCTGCGTTTCAACCATTTAGCCGGCATATCAAACACAGAGGTCTCACGAATCACGATGACCATCTGATTTCTCGAGTACGAGGGGTGCTTTGGGGGCGCCAAAAGGGGATGGCTCAGCACCAAGACCCCGAATCCTCTCAAGTCAGTCGTCTTTCCGTTACCATGCTGCAATCTGGCCATAGAACTATCCCCCGACTCTGTCATAGAAGCCGAGGCCAGCGCAATGCTCGCCTACCACCGCCCTTCAAAGCTGTCAGACGCGCGGATTAGGTGCAGATATCTTGCAGATGTCCAGCTGCCGGAAGCTGAATCGGGTCGTCTCGAGTCTTCTCTCACACCACACATCCGGCTGTTGCCCGACCTGCGATGCATATTGGTGCTCCAACTCTTTCCAGGCCACCCAACACCATCCAATGCCAGCAATCGATCTCCCACCTGGAGCATCGCCATCCGCCATCCAGCGGTACCGGTACGAAGTAGTGCGTTCTCTTACGGATGTGAGCAGGGCATTGGGGACTGTGATGCCCGCCGGCTCCATCGAATCACGGTCCGCTGAGCTGGCTGGTGATCCCCTCTGGTGTGCACCAGTGGTGAACAGTGGTGAGAAGCGGTGGTGTTGATTGGGCATTCGCCGCCAGGGTTCATGCAACTGCGTGGATTTGTTGGCAGTTGCAGTGGTGCGGGCGGGGGCGTGGCAGATGTGTGGAGATTCCACGACCGGACCGGCGTGATGGGTGTTGATGGGTTTTGATGGGGGAGTTGAGGCGAGGACTAGACTGCCCTGACTGCCCTCACTAAACAGCAGACAGCCTACATCTCATCGCTTGCACCAGACCAGACCTCGTCTTCTTGCGCTTCTTTCTTTTTCTGCTGCGACTGCTCATTCCATCCCATACCAAAGCACTACTATAACCCTCCAGACCGGCGCGAACCTTGACGGGACGATATACTCGTGGCCCCTAACTGTCGCGGCTACTGTTCCTGCTACTGTTCCTGCTACCGTTGAACCCCAACTTTCCCAGCATCTTCCTCTTATCAGGAAAGCCGAGCCCGCCGTCATCCCACCACCCTCAACCCAGCACATACAAGCAATAGCACAAGCATCAGCACCAGCACCAGCCGCCTCGTTTCCTCGACAGCTGCACTGCACTGCACTAACAACACCCCATCACCACAACAACCTGCCCTCCACCACCATTCACTCACTCCTCCCCTCTCCCTCACCCTCACCCTCCCCAAATATAACTTCAGAACCCCCCTCCCTCTGCCATCTCGAGGCGCACAAGCTCGAGATCGCATCCCGTCCTGCGCCCGATGGAGCCATGATACACATGCAGCGTTCTCTTTCCCTCCCAGGGCCCGCACACGCATCCCCTCGTATGTTATACTGCTGCTTTGCGCAAATTTAAGAACATTCCAATTCCTTGCTGAAAAACTTTAAATTGGATCTATACGAAATATACTTACCAATCTGCAAACCTCATAGCTGCATCCCCCACCATTACGCAGGTTTCCTCGAGAAGTCCGACCCCATCTCCTCTCGAAAGTCATGTAATTGTTCCCCCCAGACTACACCGATATTCCTCACGAAGCCCGAGTCGACCCCCAACATCCTATAAAGAAGCTCCCACGGAACGAGAGAGGAACCGAAGTGCTACAAGAACGAACACGAACACTAGCACTAGCGCTCGACGAGCTTCCCCTTCCCCAGCACCCGAAAAGCGCGAAAAGTCCCAATCCTCTCGCCAGCCCAAGGAGATAATTGCCAGAGCTCCATCCCCCGTCAAATTGCCCTACCGTCCTCTTCTCCAGGATATATCGCAGTACTCCAATCCACAAATTGCGGTACTAACAGCCTCCACGGCTTCCACCACCCTGGAGGAACTTGCCCATTTAGTTCGCCTCTCCACATACCAGGAAAAGAAGAGAACCCATTCTCGTGTGCGATTGCAACGCTCCCTTGTCTCCACTGCCCTTTCAGCGCGGTTGGCAAGATGCGGCGAATTGGCCCACCGGACGTTGGTTGACAACTTTAGGGGCGACGAGAAGAAATCCTTTGCAACTCTCTATAATGCCATCCATGATGTCCGGAATTCATGTGATGCCACTCGACGGTATGCCCTATTGGAACCAGACCTAGATGGCGTCCGCCCAACTATGAGCAACGGAGAGGAAACTGGTTCCTTGTCAACGTTTATGCATGAAATTCCGCGGCGTTCTCGCGAAACCCTGATCAGATTTCTGACCCAGATCAGGACTAACCCAGATTATTTGGCCAGCCGTTTGTCCTGCCTTTCACCCTCTGAGCTTTCCGCTCTCACAGTCTTCCACCAGGGATTGGAACCCATGGACTCTGTTTTGCCTTTTCACACCCGTTCTAAAGCACATATGGCAAGTAATCACCGAAACTCCAGCCAAACCTCCCCCACTGCAGTTGAGCGTTTGCTTTCTTTCCAACGTCATGACCCCCTATCTGCTTTGATTCATACATGCTTTGCAAACTCGGCTGGGCCAGACTCTTTGGAAGACCTCCGGAGAACTGATGTATGGGCAACCGCCTGTGCAAAATTGATTACCGATAAAAAGACCGGCCTGGATGCCTTCATCTGCAGTGTTCTTAATGTTTGGACTTCCATGAGGGATTGGTCCGGACGAAGTAACATGGAATGGTATCTTATGAAAATTCTTGAAGATGGTGCCTTCTTATTGGAAAAAGCCGAAGACCAGGCTGGGACTCGTATCCACGTGGAACCACGAAATGCCAAGGATTCCATAGCCGCGGATGAGTTTTATACTGCAGCTGTCCAGGGGCTTTTTGAGATTGTGGATGATCCTGGAGCTGGTGGTATTCCCGAGGGTCTTCTTGAACTTGGAAATGCCATACTTCGTAAGCTTGAACCCAAGGCACATGCACCTACCAAGGTTTTCCTGGTTTCGAAATGCCTCTTTTCAACATTTCTGCTGAATGCCATCATACATCCAGAGGTAACGGATTCCTCGCTTATATAGAGACACTACCGCTAACTTTTCAAGGCTTACGGCATGATGTCAGAGTACCATATCACCGAATACGGTAGACAAAAAATCTTGAAAGAAGTTGCAATGCGTGCATCAAAATATGTCGTAGATTTAGTTTGGTATGTTACTCTTCAAGAAGGCGAGCAATAATACTAACCAATTCTTTAGGCAAAAAGCTTCGATTCCGCTTCCAATCAAGGGCCATATTGAGCGGATCCTGTCACGTTTCCGTTCAAGCCGTACTTCTAAGTCCAAGGCAAAACTTCTTCCTGCCCGGTCTATCACATCTCTACGAGAAACGGTGGAAGTCCATCCGTATCTTGTTCTAGGCCCATCGGACTTGGTAACCATTGTCAATGCTCTCTTTCCTGAGAGGCGTTCTGCTTCAAGTACCTTGGCAAGAGACATTCATGGCCTCCGATCATCGGCTTCATCCATTTCGGGGATGTCCTCCATGACAGCTTCTATTCCAATAAGTACACCGCGCCATGCTTTTGACAACCAATCAGTTATCAGTACCAGCGGTTCCTCGGTCATCAGCGACATTACCACCTCACGTGAACCCCTACTGGACGATGGTTCGAGTGCAATCAACAGGTATTCTTCGGCCCAAACCCAGCGTTCGAGCTTTTACGAGGATGATGCTTTCGAGCTACGTGTGGCTCTTGAGGAGATGACACAGACTTTAGGTTTCGATGGTGCCACTGCAACCTGTCATCCTTGCGCTGAGAATTGGGCTGTTTTGTTCATATCACCTGATGGCCAAGGTCTTTCTACCCAGATGCTCCACGATCCCGAAGATGATGCTGAAGAGGAAGAATTTACTGCGAGCAGCGACAGTGAAGATGATACTTATAGTTCTCGTCCAGATCTAGACAAAGATTATCACCAGTTGCGTGATTCGATTCTGAAATTGGTTGAGGATTACGAAATCCCACACTCCCTGAACTCACGGGCAGAGTCCAAGACGTTCAGCAATCGAACGTCAGCTTTGGAAAGTCCTCGAAAGAAACAACGGAGTAGACCTGGATCGTTGGCTAAACCACAACCACAATCCAGGAACCCTTACCGCAACCTCGAACAATCTCCTGTTCCCGAACGAAGCAGCAAGCTACCGGAATCCAAATCAACAAGACCCCGAACTGATTCCGATAGTGGTAGCAGGCAATCTGAAGATGACACTCCATCCGTACTCATTGCCATGCTTGAGGCTGCGGAGTCTCAGTGTAAGGCCCAATCGGATTTTGTGAACGCTCATTTGTACTGGAAAACACTCAATCAGCTTCATCAGATATCATCCCCATCTCTCAAGCGGGATGGCTATGCATCTCTCTTGAACATTTTCTCTCGTGGACCTCGAGATTCTATTCGGCGTTCTGCGAGTGCCATTGAGGAGTACGAAGCTTGGGTTGTGTGGTTGAAGCAATCTCAGGAACGTCATGATGTAACTATTGAATCTATGATGAAGAGGCTGAAGGCTCTCAGAGACAAGATGTGGTATGTCACCGATGTCAGAAACTCGGCCGCCTATGAAGGTGCGCGAAACATTGCAGTTGCTCTGAAATGCATGGCATCGCCGAAAAAGGCGTCTTACCTACCCCCTGCGAGTATGCGGCCTCGAAATACATCCAAGACTGCAGCAAACAATTTCTTATTGAAAACGGAAGCTCAAGTAATGGACATGATGGCGGCAATCGATGAACAGGGTGGCCCAAATAAACTGTCCGACGAACAGGCAGACAAAACTTTACGTTGGTTATCACAATTTGGCATTGAGAACTTTTGCAAAGGCGAAGAGCGTATTCATCGATTCTCTTTGGAAATCGAGTCTTGCATCAACAAGTTGGTAGGCGATAATCTTATGGAGGGACCGGTTCTATGGTCAAGCGAATTGTACTATCGAGATAAACGCATCTTAGATAGTGGGAGACAGAAAGGTGATCTCTACATCAACGGCCTTGGCTCGTTGAACATCTCCGGCGACGAGCCTAGCGACCCTGAAGCAGGTCGGCGTAGCTTGAGGAGTAAAGAATCGTTCGTTCGTCCAGGTCTTCGAGACCTCCGAGCTATGTCAGCGAGGAATCATTCTCAACAAAGTTTTGACTCGGGTCGCTTCAGCATGTCAAGAATGAGCACTGGTACTGGGGCACCTAGTACCCAAGGGGATCTGATGGACTCCCAAGACTACTTTGGAATGGCCAGTCCGGTCCTAACCATTGATTCTGCAACCACATTTTGGTCGCCATTTCAAACCAGAGCACAATCTCCAACAACTAGTATTAGCAGTGCCCGTCCAGGCACTGCATCGTCATCAACAAACGAGACCGTCATGATGAGAGAAGAGCGCGCTAGTCAAGCAAAGCAAAAGTTTCTGGTTGATCTGAAACAGACCTTAACGAGCTTACTTCTTAGTGATTTAGGTATGCTAGTTTTTGCTAGAGGCAGTGAGACCGATTCTTGGTTTGCTGGTGATCTAGGTCAGCATTGCATGGAGAGAAGAGAGCGAACTGATCGAAAACTTCGCCGGAAGAATAAGAGAAGGACACTTGAGAAAAAGAAGAGCTTTAGAGATCTTCGTGGAGCACAGAAGGGCGACTTGCCAGGTGAACGCCCCGAGGCTTACCTCGAGCGACTAGACAGAATCTCACCAAATTCTACGAGAGCCTCTTCAGATCGGGGCTCGGTTGATTTGCAAGCTGAAGGCTCATCTACCTGCGAGACAGCTGCACGAATCTCACGAAAGCAGATCCCCAAAGATCAAGACTCTCCAGACTTTCCATATCGACAAGCATTTCAACGATTGTTGAGAATGTTTTCAGTTCATCCAAATCCATACGCAAAATTGAATGCGTTGTTTGAGTTGGAACATCTCATTATTGCATTCCTCACACCATCAGGGCCTCGCCGACCGCGTTTGCGTCAAGATACACTAACTGCTGCTCCTCCACCAGAGGCTCGGCATATTAATGCATTTGGACATAGCGATACGAACACAACTACCCCCCGCGCTAAGAATCTGGAAGAGGCTATAGACAACTGCAAAGAGCGTCGTTCGCAAGCTCTCAATCAGCCTGATCCATCATCACCCGTACATCGCAGTAATGATCGATCATCTAACAACCCCACACCAGCTAGCACAGATATGATTGTTGATGTTCTCCAAGATCTGTTCCGGGATCCAGACATCAGACCAAAGACACTTTTCCGTGACCTGCAATTCATCGCTTCCTTCGTTCCCGCATCTGTCCTCGACAAGACCGAGCGCGGAAAGGCGTTTTGGGACGCCGGCCTCGCCGCTCTAGGTCTCAAACAAGACGTCTGCAGAACCCTCATCGAGATTGCAGACGAGGTGGTGGTGCACTATACTCAAACACGCAAAACCACCACTTCATCTCCCGAGCCCCTCCCGCCTACCACCTCCTCAGGTGAGCTCATGAAATACTCCATGCAAGACGCGGCACAAATGTGGACCATCACCGCGAAAGAAGGGGACCCCGTCGCCGAACGTGAATTAGCCATTTTCTATCTCACCCATCCGGAGCTCGTGGAACGTGTCACAGCGCCGTTGAGTAAACCCCGTGAGACGTTCAAGGCGCAGGTTATGGAGATGCATGGTGGTGGTAATACGGGTAAAGAAGAGAGGGATCGCGAGAGGAGCGATCCAGCAACGATGTGTGTCGCGTATCATTGGATGGAGCTGAGTGCTCTGGGAGGCGATGTGCTGGCCAAGACTTATTTGAGGCAAAGAGAAGAGCTGAATGCTATTCCCTAGGCGTTCTTCCTCTCTTTCTTTTGAGAGGGATTGGCATCTGAATATTGTGGAGTAGGAGGTTTGGTGGCTCGCATAGACTTTTCTTCTTCTTCCTTTCTTTATGAGGGAGGTTACGGTTGCGGTGGGTTGCATGTTTGATACCATTTTCTATTTTCTCTTGTCTTTTAGATGAGTTGGATGAGATGGAAGATTCTCTTTTCTTTCCGAGATAGGTGGCATGCGAGGTAGATGGTTGGATGATTGTCCAGTAGAGGGCGGCCGTTTTGTTTTTTGTTGTTTTTTACTATATACCCCATACCCATACCCCCCGTTTTGTTCTTTTTGCACGGACTAGTGTTCGGATAGCTTAGTGGATATATATACATATATGAATATTATTATATATTACATATTATGAGCACATATATAGTATAGCTAACGTACCTGTAATAGATCTCTAGGCTTGTAAGAAATAACCATAGAGTTTCTTAGCTAAGCACGACTAGTACCATAAAAGCTTTTAGAGAAAAAATGAGATCGAACAATCAATCGTGCGTCTTGAAAGGTCCTATCCTTATCTCCCTTCACTTCCTAAAATACCTCAAGTTTACACTGGTGGCGTGGTGTACACTTGAGTCACCTTTGCTGCGACTCCGTGCTCAACCTCGTTGGTCAAACACCCCGATTCAATGCGATATGGTCGATACAACGCTCAGATGTCCACCACAGTACACGGCAGTGTCCCATCGCTGGGATTCATGGGGCGCGCCTCAAGAGATGATATTAATTAACGGAGGTCTTTTTCTAGTCTCCCGTAGTTATACTCCCTCCTTTTGTCTAAGCGAGATTCTCTTCATGCCCGATATTTCTGGATTGATTTGATCTGTATTAATTAAGAAGACCCTCTGGAGAAAAGTAGATAAGTCGGTATGATGAGGAGTATTTATGAGGAGCCGGAAATGACTCTGGGCTGGCTAGGGGATAACACAGACACAAAAAAGGTCTTCTCGTTTATTAGTCGTATCAATAAGACGAAGTCAGGCGCTTCTTTTGAAAGCCCTTATATAGACCCAGACTCGGGGTGGAGGGAGTTTCGAACTCTCATGTCAAACGAGTGGTTTGAAAGAGTGTGGATTATTCAAGAGATAGCTATTTCGGAGGCTCAAATCATCCAATATGGAGACCAGGAGATTGAGTAGCGTGAACTCACCGGGGCGCTGGCTCGTGTAATGATGTATAGTTCCAGCATAAAAAAACAGCAGAGAAGAAGTTCTTGACCGACGACGAGTTCTCGGTGCCTTGGTCATGGAAAGTTAGGTCTCATAGCGCGAAGGTTGATCTTGTCAAGCTGTAGGATACAGGATACACTCAAGCTTGCTCTCCGATTTCGAGTAACCCTTCCTATTGATGGGATTTACGCACGCCTTGGTTTGGTCGCTGAGCGCTAGACGCTACTCTTCTATTCGAAATTTGGAATCGCTGATGATGTTGGAGCGACGATTCGTGGATGGCGGTCAAAGATCCGCTAGGTAGGATGGAGCTGCTGAGTGATGTTCTTGGAATTGTAAGTGGCGATTCTGATTCTTGACGTGGACGAGGGATCTTGTCGTCCGGGACCGATAATGCTGTGAGATATGCCAGGCTACTGATATCGAACTTAGCAAACATCACCAATAGTATTAGGGGACGTGGAGGGTGGTTGGTGAGGGGTTTTTTGCTGGTGGATTGGAGGAGGAGTGGGGTGGGAAGGGGGGATGGAAGTGGTTTTGGGTTTGGTGGGTTGGGTAGTGGGGATGTGGCTTTGTAGGAGCTGTGGGCGGATGCTGGAGTTGGGTCTTGTGTGACTGGTTCTGGTGGTCTTGCCATCGTGCTGTATGGTCCGGAAGAGACCTGGGATTTCTTGGTGTTATGATATGGTACCGGCCAGCCTTCTTTTTCCTTGTTAACTGTCACATTTACGTAGTAGAAATCATTACTCTTCTCGGCGTTCTACAGATTAGTGATGAGGTTGGTCCTCGGATAATATTGAGGGGCCACTTAAGCGAAGGTCGCTTGCCGAGAAACATAAGCTGTGATTTGGTTGACAGATGTAGACACAAAATTATCTACCTACTCTGCACGGTGAAGAATTCGCATCGCAGCCCGAACCAGAATTCCATCACAATACGCTTTTCTTATGGTAAATGGTCTGTCTATTCGTCTTGGATGCTGGATTCTCTTGGGGGTTCGTTGCGAATATTAAGGGATTCTTGTTGTAATTACCGAGCGCTATCCCCTTAACTGCTACTAAAAACACCGTTTTGTAGCCCTCACAGGGTTATAACACCAGCTTTCGTGGTATCTACATTTCCCCTTTTACAATGTATAAAAACAGAGTATTAAATCCAAGTAGTTAAGTTAAGTAGTAGCACTTAATCAGCTCAACTCGAGTAGTCAAAATCGCTGTTCAACTCAACTCGCCGCTTGTAGCGCACTAGAAAGACGCACTAACTATTACTCGATTAATTCACGAGTAGAGTAGTGTCGGCCCGATGCCCCCTAGCGGGACCGACTCGCTAGCCGGACTCCGGACGGTCGGTCCGCGCACTTACATTAGATATACAGGGAAACCTCGATACAAGGATATACTCGGGGGCAGGATTGCTAAGGATATATCCGAGGTTATCCTTATAGCAAGGGCCTTAGTGTATTTTATAGGTAGGAGGAGAGAAAATCGCGATTTCGTACTTAAGTCTACTACTATTTCTCCTAACCCCTATAAACTTGTTTAACTAATTCGCCTATATTTATAATAAGCGTACTAACCTCTAGCGTATACTAAATTATCTATAGATAAGGCTATTCCTACTAGTTTTATATACCCTATACTAACTTTTTTAGACGTTTATACTAACTTTAACCCCTTAATTATACCCCTTACCGGTAGTATATATCTACTTTACTTCCGTATACTATAAAAGGCTAGCTTATCTAAGGGTATTATAATTTGTACTAGGTAGGATAATAAGGCTTTTAGTAAATAAATTAAGCTAGAACTAAAGAAGGCTCTTAACCCCTTAATCTTATGTTGTGCTGGGTCTACTTTCTCTTTTGCTCCACTTCCTTATTTGATCCACTTATAGTTCTGCTGCCTAAATGCTTCATGTCTGCCTAAACCTTACACTCTTTATATAAACACCTTAGATAGCTACCTTTTACAATGCAATCAATTCTCCATGACCTTCAGTACCCAATACTCTTTCAACCCAATATCTTATAATATTTAGAAGATAATAAAAAGCTTATAGTTTAGATTAGTAAATAATCGAATAAGTAGAAAGATAATAATAGAGAGGGATAAGAAGTCTCTTTTATAAAGGGATCTAGTAGGTAGTAAGTAGTTAGATATAAGCTAGAAGTTAAGGTAAAAGGTAGTAAAAAGAGAACGGTAATATTACTACTTAAGAGCGAGATATTAAAGAAATAAGAATTTTTATTTAGTACTTCTTTAAGGTATTTAAAATACTAAAATAACCTGTAATTAAGAATTAATTACTAACCTTAGAATACTGATGTGAGAGGCCAGACCTCGAATAGCTCAAAGGTGTGGTTTCGAATATTCAATTAAGAAGTGCGTGAAGACTACATACATGCAAGCTCTTCCTCTATATATAGATAGAGGAAGAGTCTCTGGAATATTCCAGGAAGCTGCCTAACGAATACATGATGTCAAAAGAATAGAACAGAAAAGTATGGAACAGCAGAGACTTGCTTGGCAGTGGGGGAATGGCCAGTGCTGAGCGGGGACTTTGGTTAGTGCTTAGCGAGGGCATGGCCCGAGCCTCCATCATGGGTTTCAACCCTCACAACTAAATACTTACTATTTTCTCTATCTCCTTTAACTACTTTAATTATTCTATACTTTTATTTAACTATTATATGTAACGGAACGGTGAAGGATACTGCTATTCCACTACTTAGAATCTAAAGCTAAGGAGAGAAGAGCTATCTGAGGAGAAAACCCGAGGTTCTTATGCCAGAAACACCACACACCCAACAGCTCCTTATCCCCCGCGTCTCCCACATCCCTTATCACGCCACGATGAGGGATTTGATGTGTTGTCGTGTTTGCTTAAAGAGTTTTCTGAGGGAGTTGTGTGTTGGCATGTTTGCTTGAAGAGTTTTCCTTCATTGTTTGTTTGCTTGAAGCGTGGGACATGCATGCATGCTCGCTTAGGCAGCCACTTGTCCCGCGGTCACGAGGAAGAATAACCGAATCGCGACATTCGACCCGTGACATTATATCTTATATTATTTTATAACTTTAAGAGTATTAATAACTTTAGAATACTTAATTTAAGGTAATAGATCTCTCTTATCTTTCTTATTTACTTATAGCTTCTTAACTTTAATATATTTTACTAAAATCCTAGTAAAGTGCATGTATAGCGAACCGGCCAAACAAGCGAACCGGCCAGAATTTTCTACACTCGCGATTGAAATTGTAAGAACTCTACCACAACGCCTCTAATTAAAAAACACTATTCAGAAATTTCTTCCTCAGATACTTCCTCTATAATATTACAGGTGCGCGTATTATGACCAGTCTCTCCGCAGTTGCCACAGCGCCGTGCACGTGATTCTTCCCTCGGCTTCCGACCACTACTTCTCTTTATTTCCTGCATTACCTGCTCACCAACGTCTCTACCATCCTGTAAGTCCTGCGCTTCCTGTTGACTAAGTGATCCTCCTTGCTGTAGGCGTGTTTTTTTAGCTCTACGGCGCTTACTTAGTACTTCATTTGCTTGTCGAAGTCTCTGGTTCTCAGCTTTCAATAGTACTATCTGGTGCATTACTTTTGATGCACCCTTCGTAAACTGGTCAATGGCCTCGTAAATAGGGGTTGGAGAGCTACTTTGGTGGCGTAAAATTCGATCTTTAATAAATGCAGTCTGTGATAAGGCTTCAGTAGGGTTATTTGGTGTCTGGGAAACCCAAGGCTGAGCGGAATACGGGGGGGAGTTTGGAGGCGTTGGCGTCTTTAGCTTAAGATCAAGTGTAGAAATTACACTTTCTGGGTCAAATGGAAGAAGCCCAGCCCCTCGGAACCCTCCTCGGATATTGCTTTCTGTCATTGCAATATTAAATGCGGCGTGGAAGGCAGGAAAGAAATCATCCTTAGTAATATGGATGATCTGAGCCCGCATCATATCTTCAATTTGCTGACCATATGCCCTTTTCAAAGGGCTAAAACAGCCAACGTCGAGTGGCTGGAGTATATGAGAAGAATGAGCAGGCATACAAAGAGTGATAATGTTGTTTTCCTTGCAATATTCCTCAAATTCGTCGGAGTGGTGGCTTTCATGGCCGTCGAGGACTAATAGACGATAACCACCAATAGATTGGGACTTTGTATGCTTCTCAAAATGTCGAATCCAATCCATGCCTTTCTCATTTGTTGTCCAACCATTTTCAGTAATAGCAATCACCCAGTTAGGTGGAAATCCACTGTTTTGGTACCAAGAAGCGAGGTGATTTTTTGCGGCAACAATCACAAACGGTGGAACACACCAGCCTTGGGCATTAACCCCCTGGATTACTGTAACCCATTCCCGATTACCAGGCTGTACTCTTTTTGCTTTTACACGTCCTTCTGAGCTTGTAATAACCATTGCAGTTGAGATAACGCCCATCATAAACCCAGTCTCGTCAAAGTTGTAGATATCTGCATCGTAGATTCCGTACTTCGCTATTGTGTTTCGTACAAGCTCAAACCAGCCACGAATGACTTCTGGATCTTCGCACTTAGCTCTCTGATAGTCGTATTTTCGTTGGAAGCGTGTCTGGAGTTCTGGGCGGCGCTTAACAAAGTTATAAGCCCAACGCGTCCCGACGCGTGGCGCGTCGCGTGCTTCAAGAAGTCGATTTGCTATATCTTCAATTACAGATATCCGCGGAGGAAATCCTTTTGTAGCTAGGTCGAGGATATGTTGAACAAGTACTGATTCCTCTAGCTCGGTCATTTTCCGTGAATTGGCTAAAATATCGCGTCGTGAAGGTATACCAAGCAAACGTCGACCTAGCTTCCGGTGGTCTACAGAATAGGTCCTGGCAGCAGCTCGAGCACGTAAATTTGGGTCTTTTTGCATAGCTTGGATAGCTAAGACTAACCGGCTTTCGTCATTTTTCAGAGGCATCCTTCGTTGTAGAGAAATTTAATATTTCGTGGAGGTGTGGTGGGGTCGCCGGGTTTTGGCCGGTTCGCTTGTTTGGCCGGTTCGCTATACATGCACGTTATAGTTTTTAAATCTTATATAAAAGCTTATCTAGAAATCTAGCTTACATAGCTTCGGGCTATCTCTAAGAAGTTACTACTTCGTTTTTTTAAGGGTAGTAGTATGAGTCTTATAGTACCTAGTTATTTTATCTTAGTAAACTTATTCTTCTTATAGCTTTAAAGGAATTCTTTAGTAGAATTATAGTAGTAATAATATAGACTTTTATAGTAGGTCCGCCTAGGGAGATTCGCTTATTTAGAAGGGTATTATTCTCGAAAAATAGAGGCGAATAAATTATATATAGTAAATCTAGTAGATATATATAATTTAGGGATTTAGATTATATTATAATATATATCCTAGCGAGTTTTTAAGAGTTTTAAAAATTTATAAAATTTTAATATTCCTATAAAAAGTATAGTAGTCTATACCTCATAAACCGGGGGTCTATAGTATTATAGACCACCGTACTCCTACTAGGTATACGTACTCGAGTTTATTTAATAGAGTAGCTAAGTAGTTACTAATATTATTAATATAGTTAACTTAATTTTGATAGGTTAAAATAGACTTTACTAAGGACTATAAAATGGCTCCACGTTGCACGAAATAACCTTTTGTTTGGAGGGGAGGAGAGTAGCTAATTTAGAAAGCATTAAAGGGTCATCCATGAAATACGAGAGAGAAGCGAAGAGAAAGCACGGTCTATTTGATTAGAAAATAGCGCTGACGTTATCAACAGACCTTCAGTATTTAATCTAGTTAGGTACCCTTGCCTTCTTCCCCGCGATAGTCCGGCTGTATAATAAAGCGAAGTACGCTACCTATGAATGTCTGACAAACTTACACTGACCACTTTTCTTCGTCTAAGCTATTTTGAACCTCTTTTCAAAGCACTTTCCTTCGAACACACATCTACCTATTTTCTCAATTCGCCTTACCTACAAGATGCAATTCCTCCAAAAGCTCCTTGTTCTCACTGCTGTAGCAACTACATGCGCCGGCGCTGGCACTGGTTACAAATTCGCATACTGTCAGAACGCAGACCGTAGTCGCTCTATTGAGGCGACGCAATTCTCATGTCTCTATTATACTATGAATGGCTGCCCTGATTGTTTTAAAGACAAAGAATCCAATGATTGCGTGAGCGCATTGCATAACATTCAAGCTTTGCCGTGGGCTGATATTTGCCGGCTCTACGGTGCTCCAAAATCGAAGGTGCTATGAAATGGAGCTACTGTATGCAGCACCAGCGGGTTAGGGTTAGTTGGGGTTTCTTCTATCTTTTGGTCTGATATTAATATTTCACAGACAAACGAACATATTCAACCACATGTTATTCAAAAGATCTTCCTATATCTTTCAGCATTGATTCGATCGCGTTTGTTCCACGCCATTGTTTCCTGTTTGAAAAACGCTCTGCAGCAACATTCCAAATCAAAACAGCATTATACAAGACAACACTATCCAATGACAACATGCCATGACTAGCTACGAGGCACCAGACCAGCCTGGGAGAAGCGCGATCGGATGAGATATGGGGATGAAATTTTGCTGGTATCACTGCGATGTAGCACTCGATGGGTTGAGGCGGAGTCTACTACTTGGAAACCAAGATACATTTTTTCTCTTACCAAGCTTTACATTTGGAATAGTGTCACGTCCATTCGTTTCGAGAGTCTTGTGAAAGAAGCTAGAAATCATGCATCGCAAAAGAATTTATCTGCTAGATCAAGCTTTCATTGGCTTGGACGTGTATCCGGCAGTTAACGATTTTTATGTGGATTTCTGTTCTCGCTAAACATCTTGTTAGTTCAATGCTAAGAGCACTCATTAGCTGGTGAGTCACGTAAGGGCTTTTTGGTTCGCTTGTTCTTGTTGCTTGAGTAAGACGATTCTCAGGATTGGTGGCTTCCTATAATCCCCCAATGATCTATGACTCCAGTATTCTTTTGTTGGGTGTTTTTTAGGTTCATGTGTATCATGTAGATTGTCTGTGAAAGCACTTAATATGCTGCTAAATTAGAACCGTTATCCATCGAGTAGCTAGTGTATTCGCTAATGGCGAAGTACCACTAAAATTCACATGGGAAAATGGTGCTCAATTACAGCCGTTATCCGTCAAGTAAGTGTATTCGCTAATAACAAAGTGTCGATACAGAAACACTTACAATTTACTACTAAACTAGAACACGTTATCCGTCAAGAAGTCAATGCACTCAGCCACAACGAAGTGCCAATTGATAATGTATTTAGGTAGAGTGATCAATTATATCTGTTTTCCTACCTAGTCCCAAAGGATGCCTAGAATTTGCTTAATCCGCGACAAAGTACCCTATATGTTCTATATATATCGCTCTATCTCCGATGAGAATGCACATAGAATATGGTGCTAGGTCAGAAACCGTTATCCGCCAACTAAATAGTGCATTCGCTAACAGCGAAGTGCCGCGATCAAGGCACTTACGACGTACTACTAAAGTAGAACCGTTGTCCGTCAAGAAACTAGAGCATTGGCTTATAACCAAGCGCCGATGTGAAAACACTTTTCAGACGCCACTAAATTGAGACCCGTTATCCGTCAAGAAGCTAAAGCCTTGGGTTATAACCAAGCGCCGATATGAAAATACTTTTCATACGCTACTAAATCAGAACACGTTATCCGCCAACAAATTAGTGTGGTCGCAGTGGGAGTGTGGAACTGGAAGCACAAGGATGGGTATATGTACCATTAAGCGAATTCTGTGTGTCCTTCAGGACCGGGTATCGCAGTGGAACGTAAATTGACACTATACCCAAACATATTATTTGTCGCAAACAATGAGGCCTGATCTCACGTTAAATCTTCTAAATGGCAACACATTCAGAGAAGCTATCCCAACCCGACCAAATGAAAATCCCGATCCATTCGTTATCTCCATGATAGAAAACGGCGCCTAACACTAGTTACTGATCCGACAATGTAGTGTAGAGAGTAGTGCCAAACTTAGTGTACTTCTCAACCGATCTGGATTCAATTTCGAACTATGAGACTTTGGCGATACATAATTATTTCATCCAAACTCCATCATAGACCTCACATTTTTCTCGCCATGCTACTGTTAGTTCATACCAAAGAGCTATGAATTTGCTTGCTTGTCCCTGAAAGTTCCTCACCAGTTTCACAATCTTCATACTCGTTGAACCAAAGCAAAGTCTTCAATACGTATATCCATCATACCAATACTTCAACACTACACCACAACACCACAGCACCACAGCACCACAACACCACAACACCACAACACCACAACACCACAACACTACAACACCACACCACCCCAACCAAAATGACAACCCCCAAATGCCTCCACTTCTGCACCTCCCCCCTCCACTCACCAACCGAAAAATCCTGCACCTTCTGCACCCACTGCCAAANAACCAAAATGACAACCCCCAAATGCCTCCACTTCTGCACCTCCCCCCTCCACTCACCAACCGAAAAATCCTGCACCTTCTGCACCCACTGCCAAACCTGGCAAAAAACGCGAAACACCCCCCTAATCCTCCAACGAGGTATTTCCTCCTTCTCCCCCACCCATCTCCCACACTAACACCCCCAGCATTCAAAGAATACCTCCTCCTAAACCTCGGCACCGACCATCGCAGTATAGCCGACCTCTCCTTCCACAACCCCCTGGTCGCAAACCAATTCGAGAATCCGCCTACCAGAAGACCCGCCTTGAATGGGAGGTGTGGCGCGAGTAGAAGATGAGGAGGAAGTGTGCTGCNCCTTCCACAACCCCCTGGTCGCAAACCAATTCGAGAATCCGCCTACCAGAAGACCCGCCTTGAATGGGAGGTGTGGCGCGAGTAGAAGATGAGGAGGAAGTGTGTATTTAGTAGGGTTTTGTTTAGGATGGTGAATTCGAGGAGGGGTGGGTCGATAGGAGGGTTCCGAGGGGGGGTAAGAGGGGAAGGGAAGGTGAGTTTCTTGGGTGGGTTGAGTTGGGTTGGGGGTTGTGTGACTGACGAATATAGGAGGAAATTACGTATTAAGGACGAGATAATTACTTCACGTCATCAATCACCAAGTATTTTCACGGCGCCAGCACTTGTCTAGCAACGAAGCCAATCTTCAACAATACCCTATCGCCGTTATCACATCATATTCCCAGCACTAGACACTCAAACCAAAAACAAGCACGATCCAGGAGATGCGAAGGAAGCGAATCACGTGCCACAAAGTTTCAGCTCAACACACAACTACACGATACCTCCTCGATCATGCAGTACTCCGGTAGAAGGAAATGGGTAGATTCCAAAGAGCAGGGAGAAGAGAAGATAATCTGACAGTAACCCTTTCCCATCTCTTTCAATGGGTTTTACTGGTGCTGTCAGGTGATGTTATTAGATAGTTCGCTTTAAAGATTTTATTACAATTCAAAAATAATGCTTTGCACATCCTGTCTCCCTTGATATTCAAATACTAAATCTGAGATACCATATTCAAGAAATGCACACCTGACTTCCACCTTAGAACATGCGTATGATACATCATACAGTCAGTCTCAAGAAATAGCCACATGTTCCACCACTCAATCCCTAATACCAATCTCCTACCTACGACCAAACAATCCACCCATACACACACCGTTCATATCTTACACCAACGAAATCTAACTCTACTATATATAATCTCCAATGACCTCTTCAACCCATCCACATCTCCATACCGACAGTGACACGACCCAACCAAAGTAAACCAGTACCCGAGACAGAAAAGGTGTCTAGTACCCCAGCCTCCACCGTCTCCTAATTACCCGGCACGGTGATCTTACTCAGACTGTGAGAAATGGCTGAAGCCTGATGGGTCTTGTCAAATGTTCGCGTTAAGTTCGAGACTGGTCTCTGTTGTGTGTAGATGGTAGGAATACGGGTCGAACCTTGGTCCTTGAATAAGAGATACAATCTTCGTTTTCTTTTTATAAAACATATAATAGGATAATAAGATAATAAAATAATATTATTCTAATTAAGAGAATTAATATGAATAATACACCGCTAATAATCGAGGATCGGTAAAGATATAATACCTTAGGGGAAAAAAGAGTATACGATACTAGCTACTAGTCGGATATAGAGGAAATAACAATAAATCCTTAGAGTTAAGGGGTGTGTTGTTGGTGACTACCACTAGGAGACATACTGTTATGTACTCGAGTACTGCAAGGGGAACTAGTAGTATAATTCCCCACACACGAGTACTAATTACAAATCCCGAGATAACCTGTATATAAAATCATAAAGATATATTTGAATGGTGGTCATCTTATCTTTTCTTTTCTTTTCATTTCCTATTCATTCAATCCACAGAAGAAAAATTCGGAAAAAAAAAAACACCCAAACCCCCAATAACAGACCGAAAATTTTGCGCAAAGAAAAACAAATTTTCATCACGAAAAAAAAGAAAAGAAAACCATCAATATGGGACGAAGAAAAAAAAGTCACAATTCATTTCATTTCGGTCAAATCCCACCATCCAACATCCATCCGCTCATGCGATCGATCAAAAAGATCATCCCGCATTACAAGAAAAATAAAAAGAGGGAAAAAAAGTGAGAAAGATAAAACAAGTTGTACATATTTCCCCCAAATCATCCCAACGCCAAGCGCAGATCCCAATGTTTAGGCCTAAATACAGAGTCGCAAGACATTCGCTGAAAAAACTACAGACACACAGAAAAGAGAAGTTCTAATATCCATGTCTCTTGTGCTGTAACATATGTCTCTTGCGGTACCCGGGCCCCGTAGGAGCAGGGACGGAGACCGTATTCGTGACGGAAGCCGTGACGGTGATCTCCTCCAAAACCCATAGGATCTCCTGGACGACGTTGCCGTTGGTCTTGTACTCGGTGCTGTAGATGGGCTTGGAAGGAGGAGCTGGTGGTGGTGGTGGTGGTGGTGGCGTAGGGGTTGGTGGGACGGGGATGATGATGGGAGGTGGGACGGAGCCGGTCTCGGCTGGTGGAATGCCACCGGATGGGGTGAGTTTGGCGGCGAAGACTCCTCCTGGGGCGAATGAACCTNGGGGATGATGATGGGAGGTGGGACGGAGCCGGTCTCGGCTGGTGGAATGCCACCGGATGGGGTGAGTTTGGCGGCGAAGACTCCTCCTGGGGCGAATGAACCTGATGGAAGCTTGGTGCCGGATGAGTAGGCTGGAGCGGGAGGTGGTGGAGGTGATGCCTGGACAGGTGGTGGAGGTGGGGAGTAGACGGGTATCGGGGGTGGGTTGGCTCCTCCTGGTTGACCACCAGGTGCGGCTCCATGGGCGTAACCGGGTCCATCAATGATGGGAACATTTCCTGGGAGTGCGGGCAAGCCTTCGTAAACTGGTTCATTCTGGAGAGCAGCTGGGAGGGTGATGCTGCAATTGGAATATCTGTCATCACTTTGAAGAGTGAAGAGAGGACAGTCTTCGACTCTTCCTGAGAGGGAGGTACATTTGTTGGAAGCGTCTTGGAGGAACTTGGTATCCCAACCATTGATGAAATCGGCGTGGTATCCAGCTCCTGTTTCTTGTCAGTTCATTGTTGAGATGCCTGCGATGAAAGAGTCACTTACCAGAGGTGTCACCATTTGCGATAACAAACTCTCCATCTTTTCCAGCAAACGCATACGTGTCCCAAATAGTCTCGTAGAACAGGGAAGGAAGACGAACTGGGTATCCCTTGGGGCAGTCTCCAGTCATGACCAAGCTAGGGAATGCAACGTGATCTTTCTTGTTCGGGGACGAAACACGCTTTCCATCCCAGCATGAAGGAAACATAATCTCAAATCGCACTCCGTTCTTGCAGTTCGCATCCAAATAAGCTTTATCTGGAAGAGTGTGGCGGTAGAGAGAGCCTTCGGGGGCCTTGGAGTAATCGAGACAGTTGAAACCTAGGGCGGCCTGCTCCAGAAATTCTTGAGTGTTATATGGTGCCTTGTTCCACAAAGATTTCTCAACATCAGGAGATGGGTAGCTGAAGTTACGTCGGTTGGTATCACCAGAGATCATCTCAAAGTCCTTTGGGAAAGCAGTGACGTTCTTCTCTCCATTGTTGGGTTGAAGGAGATAATATGCGAGCATACCACCAAGTTGGTTAACAAGAGTGAATTTGCCAGTGGCGGGATCTTTGAAGTAAAGGGATGGGTGCCAGTATGCAGACTTGTCTTCTGCAACTGCGCAAGAAGTGCAGGTACTAGCAAGGAGCTCGTCGGTCTTGGCGCTAATAGAGAATCCTGGAGGGTGGTTAGTATTTTGGATCAAGACTTGTAGGTCCAAAGCTCCGATGGATGGGCAGATCAAGCATCTTCGCTGTCACCGACACACGCAAAAGTTAAGCGGGCAAGAGATCGGATATTACGTACCATTACCACCATGAATGGAATGGGCGTGTTCAGCGATTTCGTTCCAGGAGACAAGAGGATCAATTCTTGCTACTCCCGTTCGAGCCATGCAGGGCATACGCCAGAAGGCGCTGGCCGAGAGCGTGAACATTCCAACAGGTAGGAGTGCCCTGGGGGCAACCATGTTGGACAAGCGCATGTTGACTATAGTCGTAGAGGAAAGGGTGTGTTGAAAAGGGGTATTGCGTTGATTGTAAGAAATGAAGAGAAAGTTCACAACGTTGTGGTTTGAAGGAAAGTGGTTGTCGTGTCAGAATAATGTCTAGATCCAAGTCGTTGTTGTCGTCTGAGGTTGGGGTTATTGATATTGGACGAGGTTAGCGTGACGTAGCTTTCACCAACGAAGCAGCAGGAATATGCGAGGATGAATGGAAGTCCAAGGTAGCGACAATCGGCTGCTGCACTTGTCCAAATAGAATGACGACTTTGATAGTGAGATATGTCGTTGGTGAATTCTCTGCCTGTCGTCCAAACTTTCTTTCTTCGCCAATCCAACACGTAACCAATATACCACAAATAACTCTTGTCCAACTTTGTCACCACAATGAACCAACTGCCTGACTGTTCCTCCTTTGTTTGATATATCAAAGTATCGTCAACGGGATTTGTGTTTCCTGGACGAATGGAATGAATGATGGATTCTCCAACAGGACCAATTCCTCCAACTGATCAATGCGCCACAACCAAATGAGTGTGAGTTCTCGTGAGCTGGCCACGAAAGGGGAAAAGGCGAAAAAAAGAATGTGTAAAGGGGGTAAAAACCGAGGCGGGTATCTACGAAAGAAGGGAAGGGCAAGGCGTACAAGTACTGCGAGCGCGTAGTGATGGTGGGGGGAAGGAAGAAAAGAGGGAAGAGGCACAGTGGAATTGATGAGAGAGAGAAGAGAAGAGGATCATCGCCAAAGGATTGGCATTTCTACAAACGAACCAACACGGGCAAGGCGAGCAGGACGAGCAGGACGAGCAATGCCAGCGGGAACCAACCGACCAGGCACCCACGTCGGCCAGGCGGGCGGCGGGCGCTCCCTGGGATTCTTACTTTCTCAGGGACTCTCAGGGAGTGTCAGGGACCCTCGGGGCATCTGCTGGCTGCGCTGCAGAGCCATGGAGCACGACAGATTGCAGGCAGCAGACCGCGCTGGTGGTGCGTACTGGGTGCAGTGGGTGGGCACTTTCCAGAAACTGCCGGGGCCGTTGCTCAATATCAGTGGGTAGAGAGTAGACACCCCGGAATCAAGGGGTATCGATGAGACGGATGATCACCAGCGTTGCGAGGGGTAGGGCCTTAGGGGGCACCGGGGCATCGCTTCAAGGCCATGTCGGATGTCCAAACTTGACGGTTAAAGATGTCAGGGGAAATCTGTGAGTGCACCAGTGTGAGGAGGGAAGCACCAGCCACCAGGCATTTCTACGGCCTCAAGTCGTTGCGCCGCTGCCCGCCCTTCCTCTCGCTTGCTCAGATGCTCTCATCTCACTTACTTCGAAGTACTTTCGCAAGTCAATAATTGTAAGACATTCTCGCGATGCATTCATTATTGCCTATTTGGGTGCGACGTCCTCATCTCATCTCCTGCTCGCGGCTCTTGGCTGCGGTGCCCACTGCGGACCAGCTGCCAGCAGCATGTGGCCAGGCTCCAGCGCGGGTGCGAGACACGTTGGGTTCATCATGAACGATGATCGGCGTCTAGCCGCTGTGCATTTAAATTTATAGTGTGCAAAGTAACTGCAACCAACGATGCCGTTGGAATCGAATCACCGCCCTGAGGCTCAGATGGGATGGTCCATGGGATGGTCCATGGGATGGTCGTCGCTATTACTCCCGCGGGCAGAGCTAGCAGAGGCATGCACGACACCTCCAGTGTGACCAACCAGGTGGCCAAGCGATTGATTGCCAGGTGGACCCAGGAAAAGGGGTAAGAAGCCATTCTTTGGCGAACCGGCTCGTCAGGGCCAGAGGGAGGGATGAAAAAAGAGGAGCGATAAAAAAAGAGGAGCGATAAAAAAAGAGGAGGGATGAAAGAAGGAGGGATGAAAAAAGATGAGGGGTAAGGGATAGATGCACCAATAATAGCCAGTACTAAGCTTGTTTTAAAGATTCCATCACTGAGGAGGGAAGGAGGCGCCGTTGATTGGCTCAAAGACCAGATGATGGATGTTCCTGGTGTGTTTCATCTTTACGACACCCGATCGCTTGCACCGAAAAAAGAGGTTGGGTAACCTCAAGGATATCTAATGTAAAAATTTAGAAATCCCAAATATAAACCTCCAGGAGTCGTCTTCCTCCAAATAACCTCAATCTCCGGAGTCATCCTCGAAAAGAACGATAGATTGCTGATACATCCCACAGCGTCAACACCTCTTCAGGGACGTTTGTCGAGGCGTATAAACAGCACCGCAGCCGCAGTCACCAGCCGTCAGCATTATTGCAGCAAACACACCTTTCATCACACCGTCAGTCCGAGAGCTTGAGATCTTCTTCTAATTAGAAAGCCACGGAGATTGCGATTATGGCCAACCCATCACCTGACCCCCACCAAGAAAAAGCGAGAGAGTCTGGGGAAACACACCAAGCAGTTCTTCTTCGTTTCCTTCGGTCGGTTACCCACTGCGCCACCGTCAGCCGCTGCCTCGCAGGCTAGCAAAGCGAATCAAATTCAAACAATCCTCCGCAACTTCTACAAGTAAGGTTACAAATGCAGGTACGGAGTACAAGCTTAAGCGCAGAAGAAATGGATTAACGATAAGAATCCCCGGGGTGGTGAAATAGAGCCGATAGGCTTCTTATCTCTTGTACGCGGCGTTCAGTTTCATTCTTGTTGGGTTGCCATAAACATGACCTCATCCGAACATTACTTTAATTTGTTTCGACCGTGCTCGTAAAGCAGGTGTGCGGTCATTCTAAGCACGACAGTAGAGCAAAGGATACGAAGAAAACCGATCCGGAGGGAGTATGGAACAATTTTCGACTACAGTAGATACTATTCCCCAACTGGTGTAATCCTTCCAATTTCATCCTCGTAACCTCTCCAAACTCCAGGTCGGAGAAATAACAGTTACGATAAGATTTTACGAAGTAGAAGTACAGCACCCAACCGCCACCCACAGCACGAGCCCCCGAAATCTAATCTGGCAGTTCAAGTATCCGGTAAATCGTAAACGCCAAAAAAAAAATCAAGGCAAAGCACGTTCATCCCAACATCATCCATCGTACGCACCCTGCCGTCCCATCCAAGTACCGAGTTTCAACGAGCCTTTTCACTTTTGCGATCGACCGTTCGTCCAATTTCTTCGAGTCAGGTTGCGTGGTGGTGACGTCGACGAGATCCCCGCGTTGGTTCTTATGGTTAATTCGAGATGCATGGTGTATCCTGGAGACGGACAGGATGAGGTTGTTTGGGATGAATCATGAAGGTTGGGAGGGGAAGTAAGTGAACAATACATGAGATTATGTCGTCTACTGTGTACGTAAGACATCTGGGTGGTGGAAGGAAAGGGTGGAGGAGTTCCGATATTAAGGTTGAAGATTGCCCAAGGAGGGTTCAAGAAGTTTGTTCGGAATTTCTCCCGTCCCGGCTTCGAATTCTTGTTTGGTGGGAGTGATTGAACCGATAGGTAATCTTGACCTCACGAAATTTACAGCTCCTTTGGATACCTAATTCGTGGATTTGATTTCAGTCCATCCATCCAATCCAACATTCCTTCCCTTCCCTTCCCTTCCTGAAATCCAAATCCATCCAATCTACCAAACACCACCAATCCTCCAAAACCATCCACAAGCCCACCCCCACCCCCTCCTCCTCATCGAACATCGAAATAAAACAAGAAGAGCCCTCGCCCTCCCCAAAATCCCAATATCCACGCCTTCATTCATCCCATCTTTCCCCATCCCATCACATCACATCACACCTTCCCAAGCGCCGTCCACACTCCCACACCCCACCCCGCCCACAATTTCTGCACCTCCCATTCCCAACTCTCGAGCCTCTTGCGAAGAAGGTTGGCGGCTCAACATACCAATTACCAAGTAGATCCTCGACTCCTCGAGGAGCTTTGTCGTGATCAGCGTAATTTTATTTCCCGGGCTTACTGAGGAGATTGGAGTTAAGGGGTCCTTCTTGGATTGTGGGATAAGGTGCTGATGCGATGATGTTTTTTTCCGGGTTGGAGGGATAGAGGATGGAGGCTACGATGAGATACAGTAAGATATTTTACTTCTCTGTGAACCACATACTCCGTCCATTCGCAAATTCACAAGACCACCCACAAAATCAAGTAACACAATGTAAAAAAGTCTTAACACCAAGGGAAAACATCTCAAGAATCAAGATCCCGACGATACTCATTAACCTCAATACAAAGGCTGTAGCCTTCGTATCTGGCATACCTATACGTTAAGGTATACACAATGCAGATTTCTCGGATTATTACTTATCTTCTCCACTGCAAGGGAAGGAGACCTAATGGAGGCCTCCAACGCTGAACTGTAATCTTACAAAAGGGCACTGCCTTCCTCCCCCGACACTGGTGTGTATCATGCCATTGCTGTTATTTCAAGTATCGGATTCATTCAAGAGGATCGTCTTGCGAGCCTTACTTACCTTTCGGAGTCAAAATTTCAGATAATGGAGCAGGAAGAGCCTCCGAAGAGGGAAGATCACCAAGTATACTATCTATCTTGAATTCCCTAAAGTACGAATTTGTATTTCTTCATTCATGTCTTTGGTTCCTTGTTCCTTCTATCTTCTTTCCCTCCATATATTATATGTTTTCACAGCATTCACTTTCTGGAAACATGTCTAGTACGTTTCTATTTGTCTGGATTATTGCGGTGATGCATGCGATGGGTGAGTGGAGATAAGGTGAGTGATGGGATTGTATGGCGGAGGTTTGGAACTCTGGTACTTGTATGGAGTGGAGTATATAAGGATGTCTCGGGGCTTTGCTCAGGATTAAACGTTCGAAGACTGATTCGGAGGGGGAAAGTGGTACTATACTGTACATGAGAAGATAGATTGGTTTTTTTCTTTGACGCTTGGTAGATGGTATATCTTCCTTTCTTTTTCTCTTTCGATTCTTCTTGTAAGAGACGTGGTTGTTACTCTGTACATATCTTTCTTAGGAAAAGATTATTCTAAAAGCGTTGTATAACAAGAATAGTTATAAAGAGAGTATAGAATAATAGTTATTAGGTACTTTTTATTAATCTAGGTATACTATTATATTTTTATTAGTTATACTAGAAGATTAGTATAATAGCATCTGATATATAGTATATATAGCGTAACTACCTAGTATTCTGGTATCGATTAAATGGTACTCATGAGGCCCGTGCTATCTCTGGCATAAAAGGGAGCCACTTAGCTATGTTCACACTACAAAACAGCCAAAAATCATATTCCACTGACCCCAACTTCTAGCCCTAACCCTAACTCTAACCAAACCCTAACCCTAACCCGTCTACCTCTTTATTTCTAATCCTAATACTGAAAAAATAGTAGGTATTATAGTAGTATTTTAGTAGTAGAGAAGAAGTAGGTGTGACGAAACTCAAACTATCTGACAAAGGTAATCGTTTCGACGATTGGTATGCGGGTAAGAAGTACAGATGCGCCGGGTTGTTTACTCGGAGGTAAACTCGTCACTTGTTAACAAAGAAGTAATAACTTAATAACTAGATTGCTAAACTAAGTTGAGCACGAAGCTCCTATCTAATGGCAGAGGTGCCAGTCATATATAGAACCTTCGTTCTTCTGGAGCTTGGAGGGAGCCCAAGATCCTCAAGCTCCAACCGAAGCTCCTGCAAGCTCCAACGGTCATGTGACCATGTCATGTGATACTAACCAAGAGAAATCCCTGGATCGCTTAGCCGGTCTAAACGATCCCATTTGCTATAAGAGTATTCAATAGTGCTTGACCTGTCAGGACGCCGCCTGGTCTTTCACTTGTCACGGAGCACGTGATTCGTGACACGCGACTATAGGAGGCCTTATTACCTACTAATCTTACCTAGCGTCCCTCGAAAAGAAATAGGTAAGTAACTATAATACCTTTACGTCTTAACTTAGGTAGAAGGGCGCCTAAAACCAACTTTATTATAATAGCTATTAAAAGCTACTATAACGTAGTAGAATAAAAATATAACCTAGAAAAAAGTATAATTACTAAGTTCGCTACTATAGTAGATAACTTTATATCTTTCTATAAATAACTAAATAAACGTAAGGTAGTATATTGTCACGAATCACGTGTTCACGTGATGCTTGTTATAATAGGAGGCGCAACCCTCGACGAGCATCCTAGGTTTCTTATAGCAAATAGGGACCGCTTAGGTGTAACGAATACTCAAACTGGCTAACTAAACTTGGCTGGGTGTTCGCTGGTTGGTATGCTATGATAAGAAGAAGACTATCGGGTTGTTCACTTGGAAGTGAACTCGTTACTTGTATCAAAGATGTCAAAC